>ML792424.1:12033-73817 GCA_009831015.1 Picea engelmannii | reverse complement strand
GAATGGGGGGGGGGTCCAAAATTCAATATTGATCGCAGATCTAAGCGCTTGATCCTGAGCCGTCCAGATGTGCACGGGTCTTATCAGCAATTCCGGACCCCCCCTCCGTTAAAGATAGAACAGTCGGGGGGGTCCGGAAAGACCTGTCCACCGTAGATCTCAGTGCGATCATCTAGACCATTGATACATGATCGGAGCATAAGTGAGGGCGTGGAAAAAACATGCGCCTAGAAAACTTAGGATAAGTGCTTTTTCACGGGTTTTCTCCAAGACTTTTCATGTCTACACCACCAAGGGGTTAGTCGAACAACATTTTAGGTATCCAAATCATGGTGCAACATTGATCATCAAACTGGTTCTTATTGAAATGAAGCAACAAAGCAACTAGCCTATATTCTAACCTAGCTTCCTATGACAATTAACCCAGATTAGACTGTTGGGTTAAGAAATTACTCTACCCTAGGGCTATCTGACCAAGATTAGACAGTCTGGCCAGATTTATTCACTAATCTAACTTAGACACTTTGGCTAAGATTAAACTATTTAGCCAAACTCATTCACTACCCTATCAACATCAATTTAAAAAATAACTTGGCCATGCTTGAAAGGTATGGACCAAGTTACTATTATTGCATGGGGCTTTTATTGAAATTCTTTTATGCCCTCTTTTCTTTTCTTTTCTTTTACTTTTCTTTTTTCTTTTTCAAATTATTTGCAGTTTGAAAAATCATTTGTCAACAAAAAACACTAGAGACAGATAATATCCCAATCACCAGTTGATCCTATAACTTATAGGGTGATAACAGGTTATATATTCAATGAACAATAAACAGCAGTAGAAGAGATACACCATGCACAATAAATATATGTGAAGTAGTCATTAGTTATATCCAAAGGAAGTAATGACTTCCAAGTTTATCAAGGGAAGATACAACTTCCAAGTTCCAAGGAGGGACAAACCTCCAATCTATTACATTCAAAGGAAAATACAAATTCCAAGTTCCAAGGAGTGTCAAACCTCCAATCCTTTCCCCTTCTTTCTACTAAGAATATATAAGAGATAATGAAACTTTACATCAATTTGTCACATATCACCATCAAACAGAATACAACCATTACATAGAACCTATGTTTATATCACCATAAATAGTCTGCAACTCATGTACCAAAGAATCCAATACATAGGTCCTCGCTTGATATAAATAGGACAACTAGCTAGGCCTTGCAAGACAAGGCTAGGGCCACTCGCGAGTGCCTCGCGAGACACTCTATGTGCAACCAATGAGTACCCTTCAGACTAGGGTTTTCTAGAAACTTCACGCATCTACACCTTCGACCTTCCTCGCTCCTGTAGCTCCAAGCTTAGCTTCCTCCGTACAAATCTACTACCAACTTATGTGATGGGATGCTTCAAATGAGATGTTCTTCAAAGTGTATTTATACTCATCAAGCACTTTCTTTTTAACATCAGGGCTGACCTGTAACTTATTCTCATTATTTCTTTTTTCAAATTATTTCCTTTTCTTAGCATCAGGGCCAACCTGTAAATTCACATGTTCATCTTCAAGAAGGTATATCTCCTCAACCGTGAGAATCCACGTGACGTTCCACCTACCACTGGAAATGGTTTGACATATATTATCCATCCATGGGTGTTGTATATACATATGTATTGTCCTTCATGTGCATATACCATGATTAGTTGTGGGTTCCACAACCAATGACTAGGGTTGACATAAATGACAATGACCAATCTTCCAACATATGACAATTTATCTCCTCGCCAAGTATAGATTCTTACATACAAATGTAGCAAAAAAATGACTTTAGAGAACATAAAAACTTCATTATTGTAATTTAAGGGTGGTGTCTACTATCCAAGCTTGTTCAATTTCCATTGGTTGCTCAATGCCAGCTTGAATTTATTGGTACACTTCCCGTGCCATGGAACCTTGAGAAGAAGTAGGGGACTGCATATTTTCCTAGTTCTCCATCCAATTTTTATGAAATTCATGATTTCCTTGGTGGAGGGACCAAAGTTCCCTAGACTGCTTGTTCACTTCCCTGAGAATTATGCATATCTCCTTGTCATGTTTTTTTATTTTGTTCATCCAATTTGGTCTTGAGTTGATCAATATGGATTTTTTGAGTTTCCAGCTCACACTTCAGATCTCTCACATATGATTTTACTTCCCTAATCTCACAGGCTAAGCATCGACATTGCTTAGAGCCACAACTCCACACTACACTCCCTGACATGTTTCTGAAAATTAGGGCTCCAATACCTTCAAACAAGCAAGAGAGAGGTAAAACATAGGTGCATTGAATGAAGTTGCATGTCCCAACATCCAAGCATGATCCAGGAGGATCTTGATGACCACCCACCTTTTTCAACTGGCTCAAAACAATTTTTTGGCAACTTACTATTTGTAGCAGTTTTTCGGATCCTGAACTTTCGGGGCCATTTTGATGGCCTAAATGACACTTTTTTGCGATCGAGCACCTCAAAGATAAACAAAGGCTCTAATTAAGCCCCCTAAATTGAGATCATCATCAATATCTTTCCAGCAATCAATTGTGTGCCCTAAATGGATATCATATGCAAAATTTATGGCCCCGGGAAGTTGATGCACAAACTTACCCCAACGGGGCCCACATGAATTTTCGTGCTTCATCTCCTAGGGTTAGGTTTTTGGATGTTTATGGTTTTGGAATTCATGTTTATTGTAAAAATTCCTTCAGAGCGTCATTGTACTCATCTTCTTGAGAATGAGCATAGCCATCACATCTCTTCTCAGAGATAAGTTGCTACCATTCTAGCAAGCTTCCTTTCAGTCTACATTTACAGTTTTCAGCATATTTCTTACTTAATAGAAGTCAAGTTTTACTGTATCTCTATTATTGTTCATTATGTCTTTGTGTTAATATATAAATCGGTGGTTTCATTTTGTTTCACTCATAAATCTAGATCAGTGGTATTAGACCAGTCTACTCCTTGTCGTTTTTTTTAATGCATGTCCCCGAAACAGTCAGGGTATAGAGAGTTGGGTCTCAAGCTTGTTTCTCTTGAGGAAAACTTCTCTCGCATGCCCAAGAAACAGTGCATGGTGGGTGAAAATAAAGTTGATGGGACATGAGATGCTTTCAAAATGTTGTTCAAGGAAGCCCTTGAGCAACATAGGAATAAGATGATGGACAACTTTTCACAAATCCTTCGACGACTGTCGAAAAGCGACACATCCACCTCAAGCGGAGGAACCACCCCCTTCAAGGTACAGATCAATTTTGATATTCATATATTTGAAATTCAAATAGATGTGGATGTCATACATAAATGGTTTAACCTTCTAGAAGGGTATTTTTATGTCCACAACTTTTTCGATATAGAAAATATTACATTTGCGCTCCTCAAGGCCATCCCCCATGTCAAATATTGGTGGGAGAGTTTCTGTGAGAAAAATGAAATAGAGGGATCCACATTATTTGAATTTTCACCCACTTGGGGTTCCTTCAAGGATGTTATTAAGGAACAATACTACCTTGTTGGAAGTTATGACGACTTGTATACAAGATGGACCACACTACGACGGGAAAGAGACCAAACAATGTCAGATTTTCACTAATGTCTTCCATACCTTGTGCACCAAGATGGATATCAAATATTATGAGCAACATCTGGTGCTCAAGTAACACGACAATCTGCATAAAAACATCCAGACATAAATGGATTTTTTTGACATCTCATCCTTGGGCGTGACCTATCGATATGTCGTAAAATTCGAGTAGAAGCTGAAACAAAAGACGCGATAGTTTGGGTCTGGGAACCCCTCATAGAAGAAGCAGGGCAAGGGCAGCCCTAACCCGCTAAACAAAGGATGAAGCAAATATGGGCAACCTCGGGATAACGAGTCCAAGCCGCAAGCAAAGAAGGACAACAGGAAGACAAAGAAAGATATTGGGAAGTGGTGCGAGTTCCATAAGAGCCCTGGCATAACATTGTTGATTGTCGCTCAAAGAAGTCATTGGTGGTTGAGGTAAAAGCCTCTAAATTAGATGTGGGTTCCGACAATAATTCAGAACCAGAAAAGGGGAGACAAATCATTGATTTAGAACCCAATGCCACGGTTGCTAACACCAAGATATAGCTTGATGAACCTAGTGATCCAGAGGAAGGTGAGCACCTCTTTCATTCACAGATGTGGGTAAAAGGCACTCTTCTCCACTTCATCGTTGATAGTGGTAGCTAGAAGAACCTCATCTCAGGAGAGGTCGTCAAGTAGCTAGCCCTACCAACAATGCCGCACCCGCAGCCCTACACCATCAGATGCCTCCGTCAAGGAAGCGATATTCACATCAACCAATAGTGCCACCTCCCGTACGACATCAAGCCATTCAAAGACGAGGTATTGTGTGATGTTTCTCCCCTTGAATTTTGTGATGTTATTTTGGGCTACCCTTATTTATGGAAACATCATGTTGTATATGAGTCTAGGCCTCGCATTGTTACTATTACTTTGAAGAGGAAATTGTACATGATTCCTGAGGTAGTCCCACATAGTGTTATTTCCTTGACCTTTGCCAAGAAATGCAGGAAGGTCATTTCTTAGACGAGGAAGTTTGTCTTCTTCGTGATTTGCTCTCAAATTGAACGAAAGGTTGCAACCACATCCATGGCCTCCGCGACTGATCTCTCCACGCAACAGAAGCAAGTGGATAAGGTCGTGGAAGAATACAAAGACATCTTCTCATCACCTATTGGGGTAACTCTGAACTGTCAGGCCAAGCATCCCATCTATCTGACCCCCGGCACATCGTTACCCAATGGGTCAATCTATCATCACTCTCTACTATAAAATGAGGAGATCAAGCATCGGATCTAAGAACTGCGCCATAAGGGGCACATCCGACCCAACTCGTCACCTTGTAGAATACCCTTCTTGTTAAGGGGGAGTGTTGAAATATTGTAACTGCGAAGAATATTCTGATTATAATTGAGTTATTATTACATAGATCAAATCCCCTTTTGTGGATTGATCATGTCAAGACTTATGTATGACCAAATCCCCTTTTGTGGATTAGTCAAACCATATTCATATGGAGGTAATTGAGAAGTTGACCCCTAGGGTTTATTAAAGTGGTTTTAACCACCATTGGAAGAAGTCGGCCCTTCTTGGTGAAGAGACAAAACCCTAGCGCCCCTTAGCTAGTATAAATAAAAGAGGATGGTGCCTCATTCACTCACTCACTTAGTCACTCATCTAGTGCGCAAGTTTTGGAGGTAGCTGCATTTGCAAGAAGGAGAGAGAGGCACATTGCTTAGTATTGGATATTCTCTAGTGTTTTGGTCTTTAGTCTTGGAATTGTATTGGTAATCTATTATTGCGGAAGTTTTTGTTGGGTTTTCTCCTCCATGAGGGTTTCCCAGGATAAAATGTTGTGTACCTTGTGATTGTGTTTCTTTCAATGATCCTACTTATGCTATTATTGTCTAGTAAATTGAAAAGAACTTAATAACAACTCTAAATTCAACATAGTATCAGAGCTTGACTAAATAGAGCACCTTTCATTGGGTAACCAAAAATGCCATTGTTATCATACAAGAAAATTAGGGCTTTTTGTTGGAAGGGAATTTCTGACTAAAAAACATTTAGGGAAATGCACCCTAGCTTAGTGCATCAATTGGCAACTTGAGCACACCTTTTCAGTGGTCAGAGCCTCTGAAAAGTGAAACCCTAGTTTTGACTGGTACCAGGAAACCAGAACCAGTACCAAAAGTACTAGTCCATATTTGCGCAGGTCCAATTTCAAGGGGTAAAATTTTGATATTATGAAAACAGTCTCTATTCTACTTGCCTCAGCCCAACGCAACTCCTGGTAAGGTCAGATTCAACTTATGAGCACTTTCATTTTTTGGTCATTTTCCCAGCTCCAGGTCAAGATGTCTGCAAGCACCAAGCTTGTTGACAAGTTAGAAGGTGTGGAAAAATTTTGTGCCTGGAAGTACAGGATTACACTCATTATTGAAAAGAATGACCTTGTAAAATTCATAAAGGAAAATGTACCGGAACTCAAAGAAGATGCAACCAAAGCAAAGTACAAGAAGGATATGGTTAGGGCCAAAAGGATCATTGCAGACTCTATTAAAGATCATTTGATTGCTCAAGTGACTTATAAGAATAATACAAAAGAGATGTTTGATGCCTTAACCAGAATGTATGAAGGGAAGAACATCAATTGGAAGATGAACTTGAGAACCCAAATCAAGAATACAAAGATGCAGAAAGGAGAAACAATTCAAGACTATTTCTCTAGGGTTACTCATTTCAAAGAACAACTAGAAGAAATTGGAGACAACTTGGATGAATATGAACTCATCATGACAACTCTTAATGGTCTCACAAGACCTTGGGATGCCTTCATCCAAACTATCTGTGCCAGAAAGGAGAAACTCCAATTTGACAGTATGTGGGAAGAATGTGTTCAATACGAAGCAAGAGTAGCCAATCGAGAAGTAGTACTATTAAGGGATGAATACCAAACCCTAGTTGCTCATCCTAAAGGAGGAAAGAAAAGGTCTCGTCTCCAAAAGGAGATCCACCACCATAAGGAATCTCACTCCTCAAAGAGATTCACCCACTTCCATAAAGAATCTCACCTTCCAAGGAAATTCCAGAAATTTCAGAAAGGTCAAAGAAGAGAAAAAAATTCCTCCTCTTATCAATGTTAGAAATGTGATAAGATGGGACATATTACTAAGAATTTTCCTGCCAGAAGGGAAGAATACAAGAAGAGAAATAACAAAAGACATCATGCCCATGCAATTGAAGATGATGAGCCACCCACGAAGTTAACTAAAGAAGAGATTGAAGATTATGTTTTATTTTCCTCCCTCTCCGGATCTCTGACACCTGGAGAGGATACTTGGCTCATATATAATGGTGCTTCTGAGCACATGACAGGTTAGAGAGACATTCTCTCTGGCCTTACAGAAAAGAGCTTTCCTCAGAAAGTTACACTCGGAGATGATTACTAGTACTCTATCAACTGAGTGGGAGAATCCACCTACAAACTTGATTCAAGGACCCCAATGAAGATGAAGGATGTACTATATGTACCAGGGTTGATGAAGAACTTACTTTCTATCTCAAATTTAGATAATAAAGGCTTCAGGGTTGCATTCATAGATGGTGAAGTTCTCATGTGGCCTAAAGGAAAAACCATAGAAGATGCAATTCTTATTGGAACAGAAGAAGGTGGCTTGTATAAGTTAAAAGGTCACTCAGATGCAGCCTTGACTCACTCCACTGAGAGTCCATGTGAAATTTTTCATAGAAGACTAGCTCATATCAACTACAAAGGCTTACCATATGTAAGCAAGGTAGTTACAGGTCTACCAGGATTCAAGGTTGATCATGAAGGTGTGTGCAAGGGATGTGCACAAGGAAAGAACATAAATAATCCTTTCCCAAAGAGCGACAGTAAAGCAGAAGGAATCTTGGATTTCATCCACTCATATGTATGTGGTCCAATGCCATCAACCTCTCTTAGTGGGTATGTATACTATGTGTCATTTGTTGATGATTATTCTCCCAAGACTTGGGTTTATTTATTGAAATCAAAAGATGAAGTGTTTGGAAAATTCAAGGAATTCAAATCCTTGATAGAAAATCTCTCTGAAAGAAAAATTAAGATACTCAGGTCATATAATGGAGAAGAATACACCTCAAAAGAATTTGGAAGCTTTTGTAGAGATGTCAAGATTAAGAGGGAGCTCACCACTCCCTATAATCCTCAGCAAAATGGTGCGGCAGAAAGAAAGAATATAAAAATAATGGAAGCAGTGAAGACTATGATCCATGATCAAGATCTTCCAATGCACTTATGGGCTGAAGCAAAAAGAACGACGATTTATGTCCAAAACAGATTATCCCATAATGCACTTGTATTCAAAACCCCTGAAGAAATATTCTCCAGGAAGAAACCTGAAGTAAGCCATCTCAAGATATTTGGTTGTTAAGTGTTTGTACACATTCCGAAAGAAAGGATAACTAAGCTAGACCCTTCAGGAAATAAGGGAATATTTGTTGGATACTGTGAGGTCTCTAAGGCCTTCAAAATTTACATACTAGGTTACCATCATATGGAGATAAACAGAGATGTAACATTTGATGAAGATGAAACACTCAGGAAATCAAGGAGATGTCAACTTGAAGAAGTATACGAAGAAGAACCTGTAGCTCCTAGAGTTACAGAACCAGTGAGGGAAGTTACAGTTGCCCCCGCTGATGAGATTCCAAAAGATCATTTTATGACATAATCTCAAGAACCTCCCCAAATGACGATCTCTCACAAGAGAGAGCTAGCTTGGCCAAGGGAACTTATTCAAGATAGAGAGAATTATGGTGCCCCGAAAGGAACCATGAGGCAAACCAAGAAACCTAAGCCATTCTCCAGTTATATGGCTTTGATGTGTGATCTCATAGAAAAGGAACCTACTTGCTTTGAAGAAGCCATTCAGAAGAAAGAATGGGTGGATGCCATGACAAAAAAATACCAATCCATTATAAAGAATGAAGTATGGGAAATAGTTCCCAGACCAAAGAACAAAGATGTGGTATCTTCTAAATGGATGTACAAGATAAAACATGATGCAGACGAAAGTATTGAAAAACATAAAGCAAGATTTGTAGCTCGTGGATTTTCTCAAAAGGAAGGCATTGATTATGAAAAGATGTTTTCTCCTATATCCAGATACACTTCTATCAGAAAAATCATAGCTCTTGCAACCAAGATGAAGTGGAAGTTACACCAAATGGATGTGAAAACAACCTTCTTAAATGGCATTATTGAATAAGAAGTGTATATAGAACAACCACGAGGGTTTGAAGTTGAAAGACTCATGTCTGCAGGTTGAAGATGGCTCTGTACGGATTAAAGCAAGCTCCCAGAGCTTGGTATGGAAGAATTGATAGTTTCCTGACGAGCTTGGGCTTTACCAAGAGTAAAGTTGATTCTAACCTTTACTTCAAGGTTATGAATGATGGGTTAGTTATATTGATGTTGTATGTGGATGACTTATTCTTAATTGGAGAAGAAAGGCTCATCACATATTGTAAGAAGAAGCTCGCTGCAGATTTTGAGATGAGATACCTAGGCCCGATGCATTATTTCTTAGGACCTCTTGAAGTTTGGCAGAGCCCAAAGAGGATCTTCCTTAACCAAGGGAAGTATGCAGTTGAAATACTGAAGAGGTTTGATATGTTGGAATGTAAAGCCATGAACGCACCCATGGAAACAAAGTTGAAGCTCCTGGTTGATACTTCACTAGAATTAGTTGATGCTACTATGTACAAACATATTATTGGTTCATTGATGTTTCTCACAAATACCAGGCCCGATATATGTTTTTTTGTGAACACCTTGAGTCAGTATGTGGTGGAGCCCAGACATGTTCACCTTGTAGCTGCAAATCATGTAATGAGATACCTTAAGGGTACGTTTGATTTGGGTCTCTGTTATACTAGAGATCATGACTTCAGACTGTTTGGTTATACTGATTCAGATTGGGTTGGAAGTGTTTTTGATAGAAAGAGCACTTCAAGATGTTGTTTCAATTTGGGGTCAGCCATGACAGAGCATGAAGCAATCCAGTATTTCTCTCAGCATGACAGAAGTGAAATACATCATTGCATGTTCTACCCGTTGTGAATCCATATGGCTTTAGAAGTTGTTGATAGGTCTATTCGATCTGGAGATGGAAGCCACTGTGATTCTATGTGATAACCAGAGTTGCATAAAGATGATGAAGAACCCAGTGTTCCATGATAAGTCGAAGCACATAGAGATCCGGTATCACTACATTCTTGATATGATGCAGAGAGGAGTTGTAAAGCTCCAATATGTTAGCACATATGAGCAGGTTGCAGATGTGTTGACCAAGCCTCTATTTCGTGTAAAGTTTGAATACTTTCGAGACAAGCTTGGTATAGTCTGAAAGGACCTCCCTCGAAAGGGGGAGTGATGTTGATGATACTATGGTATCTCTACCAACAAAGGGTAGCTCCGTTAGGATTTTATATCCTAGGGGATGATCAGCCCTGGGCAGATCTCGAAGGTCCGATACGGATGATCTGTCAGAGTACATGTGCATGTATATGCCAGTTGTGGTTTGTAGTGGTAGATCTGTTAGGATTTTATAATCCAAGGGAATATTTTGATTCCTGGGCAGATCCCGAAGGTCCAGTAAGGATAGTCTGTTAGAGTACCACATGGTAGCTCCATTAGGATTTTATATCCTAGGGAATCTTATGATTCTTGGGCAGATCCCGAAGGTCCAATAAGGATGGTCTATCAGAGTACCACAAAATGTTGTTGTTGCACCTACCTCATTCTATTCCTCGATGATGATGATGTTGTTGTATCAGCCTCGTGCTATTATTGATGATGTTGAACCAGCCTCGTGTTGTTGATGATGTTGTATCATCTTAGTGTTGTTGATATTGTTGTTATAGCTTTTATGCTAATTGATGTTGATGTAGATGATGATGATGTTGCTACTCCAACTCCATGCTGTGAATGATGATGTTATTGATGATAAGAAAAAATTTCAATGATTTGTAGATATGCCAGTCAGTGTTTCAGATGTTGATGATGTTGTTGCCCTCTCTCTCTCTCTTGATGATGTTTTATTGAGTTATGTCTGTAGAATACCCTTCTTGTTAGGGGGGAGTGTTGAAATATTGTAACTGCAAAGAATATTCTAATTATAATTGAGTTATTATTACACAGATCAAATCCCCTTTTGCGGATTGATCATGTCAGGACTTATGTATGACTAAATCCCCTTTTGTGGATTGGTCAAACCATATTCATATAGTGGTAATTGAGAAATCGACCCCTAGGGTTTATTAAAGTGGTTTTAACCACTATTGGAAGAAGTCGACCATGCTTGGTGAAGAGACATAACCCTAGCGCCCCTTAGCTAGTATAAATAGTAGAGGATGGCGCCTCATTATCTCATTCACCCAGTCACTCATCTAGTGTGCAATTTTTAGAGGTAGCTGCAATTGCAAGAAGAAGGAGAGAGAGGCACATTGCTCAGTCTTGGATATTCTCTAGTGTTTTGGTCTTTAGTCTTGGCATTTTATTGGAAATATATTATTGAGGATGTTTTTGCTCGGTTTTCTCCCCCATGAGGGTTTCCCAGGATAAAATGTTGTGTACCTTGTGATTTTGTTTCTTTCAGTGATCCTACTTATGCTATTATTGTCTAGTAAATTGAAAAGAACTTAATAGTAGCTCTAAATTAAATAGACCCAACCTATATGAGACATATCCTAACTTTACCAACACTTACTAGATGTTGGGCACAAACACAATTGTCATTAATTTCAATCTTCATGATGGGTTGTTGTGTTATCTAGGCCATCTCTTTGTTCCATCAAGAAAGCGAGCGAAGATGATTTGGGAAGCCCACTACAGTCGGTTGGAAGAACACTTCGACATGGAAAAGGCAGTGGCAGTTTTGCTACGACATTTCTACTAGATGAAAATTCGATAGGATGTCAACAAGTATATTCGGTCCTATGTTGTATATGCTATTTCCAAACCGACCACTAAGAAACAAGGCCTGTACACTCCTCTGCCTACTCCTGACATGCCCTGGGAATCCATATCAATGGACTACATGTCGGACCTTCCATCCACCAAGCGGGGAAATGACTTTGTTTTTTTGGTTGTTCATCACTTTTCCAAGATGGCGATTCTAGTCACCTGCAAGAAGAGCATAACAACAGAGGCCACTGCCAAGCTCGTCTTTTAACGAGTGTGGGTACACTTTGGGATCCCATAAACTATTATCTCATATCAGGATAGTCAGTTCCTCATCACATTTTGGTCGAGCTTCTAGTCACTGATGGACACCAAGCTCACCAAGTCCACTAACTTTCACCCCCATATGGATGACCAAACCAAGGTCGTCAAACGGATGATCATGCACATCATGTGCATATACAATTCCAAGCACCCCCGCACCTTGGATGAGATTATTCCCTATGTTCAGCACAACTACAACAGATCCATACATAACTCAATCGACCACAACCCCTTTCAGGTGGGGTTGGGATTTCAACCATTGGGTACCATGTATGTTGAACTAACCCTTGCGGCCACCCAGGAAGACTCGTCACATGCTCCAATTGGAGATGACAAAGCCACCTGGTTCATTGAGCGGATCCATCACATCCATCAACAGTTTCATGATATTTTACAGAAGTCCAATGCCAAGTACAAGCAATGTCGTGATCAACACCGAGTGCCACACCAATTTCAGGTGGGAGACAAAGTTTGGTATTACTTGTAGAAATAATGCCTTACAGGGCCTCATCGGAAGCTTCATCCACTCCATTATGGACCCTACACCATTACCAAGTTTGTGGGTGACAATTATTTTGAGTTCAACCTTCCCCTCTTCCTTGGCTTGCACCCAATGTTCAATGTGGACCTCCTTCGACATTATTTTCCACCATTATTGGACACCTCGGAGATAGAAAAACAATTGACACCAAAAAATCTCAACCATGATTGAATGGAACAGGCATCCACTGATTAGATCATGGACACACAGGTCAAGGTCACTCGTCAACGAAGGATCCAGCTTTATCAGGTTGTCAAAGCAGGGCAGCTACTGCACCAAGGCACGTGGCTCACACGGGGCCTTTTAGCATAAATTTCCTCATTTGATGGGGAAACTCAACGCAATGGAGACCATTTTTTTCTAAGGGAGGAGGATTTATGTAGGCTTAAAACACCTTTTCCAACTGGCTCTAAAACATTTTTTTGGCAACTTACTATTTTTAGCAATTTTTCGGTTCTTGAAGTTCCAAGGCCATTTTAAGGGCCTAAACGATGTTTTTTCACGATCAGGCACCAAAATAAATAAAAAAGGCTCTGGCTGATCCCCCCTAAATTAAGATCCTCTTCAATACCTTTCCAACAAGCTATTGTTCACCCTAAACGGAGATCGTATGAAAAAGTTACAACCTCGAGAAGTTGATGTACTAACTTACCCCAACGGGACCCACATGACTTTTTGTAACAACCCTGGTTAAATATATGCATAGGGATGATTAATTATAATTAATTTGATAATCCGATTGTCCTAATATGTTAGTTAAACAACAATTATTTCTTAAATAATATTAACTAATTAATTATTATTAATTATTTGTCCATGATTAATTAATTATTAATTGACTCATTAATTAATTGAGTAAAGAATTAAAGGGGGTTAATAATTTAATGTATTAAATATTTACGTATACGAGGAGAGGATAAAACATTAAATAAGGGGATAAGACATTAAATAAGAGGATAAGACATTAAATAAGAGGATAAGACATTGAATAAAAGGATAAGGAAATTAATGAGGGGGAAGAGAGTCGGTGAAGGAGGGATATGACGGGAGGAGTCTTACGGGAAGGGGGGATCATTCTTTTGGGGGGAAATATAGTTCTATGGAGGATTTTTTTCTGGGAGACCTCTGGTGTGTGGAGTTTGGCTTTGGGGGTTTTTGGTGAATCAGAAGCAGGGTGCACCGGTTTCCTGGGGGTTTTGGGCACGGGGGCCAGGATATCCTTACGGTATCTTGGAGCTAGGGAGCCGGACAGGCTGCTCCTAGCTGGCAGGGAGGAAAACACGGTTTTGGGCAGTGTTTGACACAGTTTCAACTTCAACATTGGACTACCAAAAGCAGCGGGATTTAGCATCAAAAGCAGGTATTTTTAATTATGAGTTGTTGAGTTATTTCATGTTGTAGATAGATTTTTATTCTTGTCGAATATTATATGCTCATATGTTGGTGAATGAATAATTTTTGTGTGAGAAAGAATTATATGATTAATTAATTAAACGTTGTATTTTACAGTCTTTACACTTTTGGCGCTTCATCTCCTAGGCTTAGGTTTTTGGATGTCTAGGGTTTTGGAATTAATGTTTATTGTAAAAAGGCCTTCAGAGCCTCATTGTACTCATCTTATTACAAATGAGCATAGTCGTCCCATCTCTTCTCAGAGATAAGCTGCCACCATTCTAGCAAGCTTGTTTTCAGTCTGCATTTACAATTTTCAACATATTTCTTACTTAATTGAAGTCAATTTTTACTGTATCTCTGTTATTTTTCACTATGTCTTTGTGTTAATATTACAAATCTATGGTTTTATTTCGTTCTGCTCATAAATCCAAATCAAAGCATGTGCTAAATGCAATGGTGAGGCAGAGAGGTTCGTGAATCTTCCTGAGCTTCTGCATGATGGCACTACGTGGGAGATGAAGTGGAGAGTGTTAGCAATATATCCCACATAGATTGATCACAATCACTAGAGATGAGATATAAATAAACCCAGGTGAAGAGATCGATATGTTTCATGCATTACATGTTGGTAGTATGGGACAATGGTGTTGTGTCATGAGGTTGATTAGTGATGTTTGCTTCGAGATCATTGGGTGGGCCATGTAAAAATTGTCTTTGTTGTTAATCCTTGTATTCATTTTTTTTTTTTTTTTAAATTAGACTTCAAAGTTAAGGAAGAAAATGTGACGATAGAACATCATTGGTTTTGATCTGCCCCTACTCGACGAATCAAGTTACTTTTTCCAATGTGTACGCCCTAGTGTTTAGATGCAAGATGATATGAAAGTATTGAATAGATTGGAATTTCTCCCCCTATTGAATGGTTCTTTTGTAATTCATTTGAATGCTCAAATGATGGAATTTTTGTAAATTTTGAAGCCCATTAATGACCAATTATGAGTCCCCTACTACAAGGAGATCCTTGCTTTGTTTCACATCTATAAGCTTTAGTCCCATATAAACGACCATGGCCTCTGCTTGATTATTGCAAGAATGTCATGTTGATGAAAAGTGATAAAAGTCCTTATACTAACATTTTTGAATCTCGCTAGCCCTAAAAAAATAAGTCCTTGGGCCTAATGTTATTTTTATAGTTGTGTATTTCAACAAAAGAAAAGAGAAAAAGTGTTTGTATGTGGATTTTTTATAAACAAATTTAAAGAAAAATAATCTGAAATATCATCATACAAGAGATCCAAAAGTGAGACCAAAATCGACAGATGATTTTATTGATTTCATTGCAAATTACAGTCAAAGCCTTTCTTTACAAACCCCTGTGAGGGTAAGGACCAAAGTCGGACTTAGAAGTCTAGGATGGAATTTTACATCATACAAAGACCATTAATGCCTTCAAAAAAAATCCAAGATCAGAAAAGTATTGGATCATTCAAGCTACAAATGCATCATTGTCTTGACTCTACAAAATAATTATAATCATCACTGAAAACTAATTCAGAAATGAAATTAAAATTAACAGACTATCAAGACAAATGAATGATCTTTTGAAGCATGTCAAAATTATATGCTTCTTGTTCCTTCTTCTTTCCACCTTCAGTATGATCCTACTATCGACAAGAAGATTCAACTCTATGCAATTCATAAATGAATGAAAGATGAATGAAATCTCACTTTAGAACAAGAGCAAAACTTTATTGCAATTGCCTCTTTATTCTCTCTCTTCTCTGTCCTTTCTTGTCTTCTCCCTTTTATTCTTCAAAAGGTAGTTGAATTAGTTTTAACTACCTTTAGTTATAGAGTTAGATAATTTTAATTAGGTAGGACAGATTTATTAAAAAATGATAAAGGGTAATAATAATAAACAATAATTAATAGGTGGGGACCCCCTACGTATCTTTATTTGTTTATTTTTCAATATTCCCTTATTCCTCCATAATTTATTCACATATCATGTCACCGCATTATAATGAAATATGTGTACATCTAAGTAAGCCAAAAATAACCATTCCATAATTATCAACACTTGTGCTTCCCAAAATGGTATAAGTTTTCCAAAAAAAAATCATCATGTCAGTTGTCCCAAAAATATATATACATGTCCCACAGTCAAATTAAAAATATCATCATAAAATAAAATTGTAATAAAAAATTACATTTTTTGTGGGAGGTTGTCCTCCTTTGTTCACTTCCCTATGATGGAACCACCCTGTGCATAGGTAAATCTTCCTTAATAGGTTTTCTATCTTCATTTTTTGACACTTCAGGGTGCATATCATCAAAGGTGATATTTCTTGCTTCATTATGAGACTTTGGGGGAAGGGAGTTTAATAGTATGGGAGGAGTCCTTTGAGGTATTAGAACTGAAGGAAATGGAAGGATGCTTACATTTTCTTTGTTCAGGCTCAATAGGTAAGGCTTTAAAATTCTTGGGAAGTTGAATAGAGCGTACATGTGAGGCCACTGAATCAATTGGATGGACATGCAGCTTACGAGGAGAAGGTGGAGGTAATGGTCATCAAATAGTGGGCCAATGATCAAATCGAGGAGGAGGATTAGGGTTTATATCATTCCATACATCATTGGCTTGAGGTTAAGGTTGCATCTGGGATGAAAAGGCACTTGAGGCTAATCAATCATCTATGCAATACTTGGGTGAGGTTGTAGAGGAGGTATGATAGGTGGCTGAGGAGGTTGAAAGGGTATGTGTCCTACAAAGTTCAAGCAACCAGTCTGTAGGAGTTGGTTAAACTCCTTAGAATTAACATCGAAATATATGGAAAATCTCATCCTTTTGTTTCTACCCCCTTGCCAACTTGTAGTGGGTCTTCTGCCCCAATTTCCTCTATTACCTTTGTTATTGGAATGGTTACTACCTTGACTTTAGAAACTCATCTAGATAATCATGAAAGACCAGATTAATATACACAACTCACAACGAGTAAATCATCAAGTACTATTTTGTATAAAATATAATTTACAATGCCTCTTAATTGAAGAGCAGTCAAGCATGAAAAGGAGTGTGAGGGGGAGGGAGGGAAACCAAGGAATAATCAAACAATCCTTTATGTCTTCATGCATTATTCCACATTGTGTATCACCACCATCTTCTCAATCAATATCTATCATTTGCTTTTGAACATGGGAAGTATAATGAAATTGGGAGTGATGAGATGATTTGTAGCTTATGTAAAGGGAAATAGATGACAGGAGTGCATGATACATGTTCATAATCCATTTAAACACCAATCAAATTGTCAAACCATATATGTCAAACTGTCAACAAAGTCTTCTTTAAAAAAAAAATCATTTTGTATTTATACAACATGAGGAAAATATATGAAATTTAATGATGTATGACTTTGGGACTTTAGGAATAACGTTTGGAAAATGATATAATGAGGGGGTTTGGTCCTGCATATATAAAATAAAACAAGGAAAATATTTTCTTCATATTTATATCCCAAAATAGACCAACTTATAAACATTTATAAAGAAAAATAACTTTCAACTGACATAAATTCAAACTGTTGTAGTCAACAGAGGCGTCATGCCTTCAGAATATTCATAATGCAAAGGCTTGTCAGACCATATCCATACTTTTAAACTGAGCATAAAATGAAACCATATAGTTGAGTTCCATGCAAGAAAGCAATGATCTTTTATATACCATCATCAAATAACCAATCCCTGAAAGTCAGAACATCAAAACCTGACTTAGCAAATAGAGATTTTTTTCCTTATGAAGCTTGAATTCGAAACCATGCAGTTTCAACCAAGAATTATAACCAAACCATTAATATTTTGGGATTTAGAACCTTTTATCGCACAAATTGTAGGTTGGGAAAAGCCCGACCGAATCCACTGGATGGCGATAACGGTGGGAGAGATTACCCATTTTCACCTCAGATAAACCCTCCCTCGCTTCTATGAAGGAAGATTCCAACACAAGGGGGAGTCCTGGGTGACCCTAGGGGGAAATGAAACGGAAAGTGAGAGTATGGAAGTGGATCACCTATAGGTCAAGATATTAGATGACAAAAGGATTGATAACAAGTCTCGAGGATGGAGGATGGTTGTCAAAGCCTTGGGTACCTGCACCAATGTTAAAATATTGGATGTGCTCATTTTAACCATAGATAATATCACTATTGTCACCCAACCATAGGCACACAGGAACCCAAGATCACCTTAACCTTTGCTAGATAGAATGATTCTAGAAAACCATACTAGAAACAACAGATAAACCCTAGCTGCAGCTGTAGCACAAGATGGAACCAAAAAAACACCATCCAACTGCAAAACCAACACAAGACAAGGAGAGTGCACCTTCTCCAAGGGTAGGGAACAAGAGAACGAGTCTCCACAACCACATAACAAGAACAATACTCAACTGCAACAGTTGCAGTTTCACTTATTCCCAAGAATACCACCAAGAATATCACCAAGAATACTAGAGGTAGGGCACATATCTTAGGCTAGATAGCGCTAGAGAGAGAGACCAAGAGTCACACCATAATATCCATGATCCAGGTGGATATCGGTGGCCACCCACCTTTTCCAACTGTCTCAAAACAGTTTTCTAGAAATTTTGGTAATTTACTATTTTTAGCAGTTTTTCGGGTCCTGAAACTTTCAGAACCGTTTTAAGGCCCTAAACGACGTTTTTTGGGAAAACGGGGAGCAACATATGCATTCCTTCGATGTTTCCCCCAAAACGAATCTCCTCGATGATACCTTTCCAATGAGCTATCATGCACCGAAAACGGAGATCGTATGCAAAAGTTGCAACCCCAGGAAGTCGATGTACTAACTTACCAAAACGGGGCTCACATGACTTTTGGCGCTTCATCTCCCAGGGTTAGGTTTTTGGATGTCTAGGGTTTTTGGCATTCCCGTTTATTGTAAAAATACCTTCAGAGCCTCATTGTAATCATCTTCTTACGAATGAGCGCATCCGTCACATCTCTTCTCAGAGATAAGCCGCCACCATTCCAACAAGATTGTTTTCGCTGCATATTACAGTTTCAACTTATTTCCTTATTGAATAGAAAAATGGTTTTACATTATCTTTGTTATTTTTTGTTAAGAAATTGTTAATAATCTGTAGACATTTCATTCTTCTCATAAAATTTGGATCAGTGGTATTAGAGTGGTCTGCTCCTTGTCGTCTTAATGCATGTCCCCAACGAGGTCGGAGTACAAAGAGTTGGGTCTCGAGCTTGTTTCTCTTGAGGACAAAAGCTCTCGCACGCCCAAGCGACCTCTCATGGTAGGAGAAAAGAAAGATGATGGGACAGGAGATGCAATAGAGGAACGAGATGATGGATAGTTTCACACAAATCCTTCAGCGGCTACCAACGGGCCATGCATCTTCTTCGAGCGGAGGCACCGCCCCCTTCAAGGTACAAATAGACTTTGATATTCCCATATTTGAAGGTAAGATAGACGCAGATGTTGTAGACAAGTGGTTGAATCTACTAGAAGGGTATTTTTATGTCCATAACTTTTCAAATAGAAAAAAGATTACTTTTGCGCTCCTCAAAGTCGTTCCCCATGTCAAAGATTGGTGGGAAACTTTCTATGAGCAAAAGGAAACAGAGGAACCCTCATTATTCAAAGTAACGGCCACCTGGGAATCCTTCAGAGATGCTATTAAGTAACAATATTACCCTGTCGGAAGCTATGACGACTTGTATACCAAATGGACCACACTACGACAAGAAAGAGACCAAGCAGTGCCATATTTCACAAATATCTTCCATACCTTGCACACCAAGCTAGATATCAAAGATTTGGAGCGACATCTGGTGCTCAAGTATCGCGGTGCTCTTCATAGATACATCCAAACTGAAATGAAATTTTTGGACATCTCATCCTTGGGCACGACCTACCGATATGTCATCAAAATCGAGCAGAAGCTCAAACAAAAGACGCGGCAATTTGGACCTGGGAACCCCTCACAACAAAAGCCAGAAAAGGACGACCCCAACCCACAGAACAAAGGACAGAGAAAAGATGGAAAGTATCAAGACGACCAATCCAAGCCACAAGCAAAGAAGGACACCGAAAAGACAAAGAAAGATGCCGAGAAATGGTGCGACTTCCATAAGAGCCCTTGGCATAATACTGTTGACTACCGCCGTTGGTGGCCGAAGTGAAAGCCTCTGAATTAGATGCAGGTTTTGACTCTGATCCAAAACCATCAAGGGGAAGATGGATCATTGACATGGAACCCAGTGCCACCGTTGCTACCACCAAGCTCAAGCTTGGTGAACCAGACGAGCTAGAAGAAGGAGAGCGCCTCTTCCATTCACAAATGTGGGTAAAAGGCAGCCCAATGCACTTCATCATTGATAGCGGTAGCGAGAAGAACCTCATCTCAGCAGAGGTTGTCAAGCGGTTGGCCCTGCCGACAAGGCCGCACCCACAACCCTACACCATTGGATGGCTCTGCCAAGGAATTGATCCCCATGTTAGCCAACAGTGTCGATTGTCGTACAACATCAAGCCCTTCAAAGATGAGGTATTGTGTGATGTTTCTCCTCTCGAAGTTTGTGATATTCTTTTGGGCCAACCTTATTTATGGAAATGTCATGTTGTATATGAGTCTAGGCCTCGTAGCGTTATTATTACTTTGAACAGGAAATTGTACAAGATACCCGAGGCAGTCCCACCTAGTGTTATTTCCTTGATCTATGCTAAGCAATGCAGGATGGTCATCTCTCATATGGGGAAGTTTGTATTCTTCATGATTCGCTCTCAGAATAAGTGAAATATCATAGCCACATCCAAAGTCTCTGCGTCCAACCTCTCCACACAGCAGAAGCAAGTAGATAAGGTCGTGAAAGAATACTTGAATATCTTCTCCTCACCTACCGGGGTACCTCTGCACTGCCAAGTCAAGCACCCCATCGATCTGACCCCCGATGCACCATTGCCCAATGGGTTAGTCTATCATCGCTCTCTGTTAGAGAATGAGGACATCAAGCAATAGATCCAAGAACTGCTCCGCAAGGGGCACATCCGTCCCATCTCATCACTGTGTAGAAACCCAATCGTGCTAGTATAGAAGAAAGATGGAACATGGTGACTCTGCATTGATTACCAGGCTATGAATAAAATCACAGTCAGAAACTGGTACCCGATTCCCCGAATCGATGACCTCCTTGATCAACTCATGGGGGCCAAATACTTTAGTAAGATTGATATAAAGTCTAGCTACCACCAAGTCCCGATAAAACAGAGAGATGTATGGAAGACTTCCTTCAAGCAAAGGAAGGCCTTTTTGAATGGTTGGTCATGCCCCTTGGTATGACAAAAGCTCCAGCCACTTTCATGAGGATGATGGACGATATCCTGCGACCATTCACCAATACTTTTGTAATGGTGTATCTAGATGACATTCTCATTTACATCAAGACTTGGGTTGAACACTTGCAGCATATTCAACAGGTTCTGCATGCCCTACGGCAACACAAGCTATATGCCAACTTGGAAAAACTCTCCTTCGGCATGGACATGGTCCATTACCTGGGCTACATCGTTGATTAGAATGGTGTACATGTGGATCCAGCCAAGATCCAAGTCATTCGTGACTGGCCAGCCCCAACCACACTCACTGAGCTTTGAAGCTTCTTGGGCCTTGCCAATTTCTACCATAGGTTCATGTTGGGATTCTCCCATATTGCATGGGCCCTTAGCCAAATAACCAAGGGTGGTGGTAAGAAGAAATTTGTGTGGGGCCAGTCCCAAAAAAAAAAATTCGATGATTTGAAGCAACGCTTGTGCTTAGCCCCAATAATTTCACTACCAAACCTGCAACAACCCTTTGAGATCGAGACAGATGCTTCAGACTATGTCGTGGGCACTGTATTCACTAAACACGACCTCCCTGTGGCCTATCATAGTGAGACACTATTAGATGTTGTTCGTAAGTACCCTACTTACGACAAAGAAATGTACTCCATTGTGAAATCATGTTTCCATTGGAGACATTACATTATTCGAAAGGAGACAGTTGTCCACACTGATCATAAGCCATTGCAGTTCATGCAAACACAAGGAAAATTGCAGAATGACCGCCATCAAAAGTGGTCCACATACTTGCAGCAATTCCACCTCAACATCAAGTATAAAACAGGAAGCAAAAATTGCGTCGTTGATTGCCTTGACAGACCACCAGTCGCGACACTCACCACAGTGTTAAACTCTTGCGGCCATGAGACATCTGGATGGCCCCAACTCTATGAGACAGACTCAGACTTCGCCGCCACCTACCAAATGTTGGGTGCAAACGCAGTTGTCGATAATTTCCATCGTCAAGATGGGTTGTTGTGTCGTCTGGGCCATATCTGTGTTCCATCAAGAGAGTGAACGAAGCTGATCTGGGAAGCCCACTATAGTCGGGTGGCAGGACACTTCGGTATCGAAAAGACAGTGGCGATGCTACAAAAAAATTTCTACTAGCTGAAACTTCTACAGGAGGTCAACAAGTATATCAGGTCCTGCATTGCTTGCATTATTGCCGAACCGACCACTAAGAAACATGACATGTACACCCCTCTTCCTACTCCTGACAGGCCATGGGAATCCATCTCAATGGACTACATCTCGGGCCTCCCGTCCACCAAGTGAGTAAATGATTGTGTTTTTGTGGTTGTTGATCATTTTTATAAGATGGCGATTATGGTTGCCTACAAGAAGAGAATCACAACAGAGGCCACTGCCAAGCTCTTCTTTGAACGAGTCTGGGTACATTTTGGAATCCCACAAACCATTGTCTCAGATTGGGATAGTCGATTTCTCAACACATTCTGGTCGAGCCTCTGGTCACTGTTGTACACCAAGTGTAATATCCCCCGACAGTGCCCCAGTGATATTATGAATTGTAATCATGTTTTGTAAGCTAGTGGGTTGAGTATTGATAAGATGGTGGGCTTATGTATTTATTAGGCCGGAGAGCCTAAGTGTCAAGGCTAGGAGCCTGATTTTTTATATGTAACTATGTAGATCATTAATATAATATATAAACATCATTGTGTACCGATCGACCACAAAGAAAGAGTGATGGGGGACTAAGCTTCCACAGTATGGGTAAGGGAGAGGGGGCTGAAATGTAGGAAGTGGGGCTAATCTTGAGGGCTAAAGTCCTTAGGAATAATAATTTATTATTATTCCAAAGTGGTGTGAAAGGTATGTTTTTATCCTAAGTCATGGGAGAGGCAACGCATGCAACCCCAACGTGTGCAAAAAGGGAATGCATAATTGATGGAGTGCATGCAAATTCATGGGCGACATGTGTCAACCCAGGCACATGCAATTTAACCAGAGAATTGAGTCAGGATGAGGGTTCGTCCTCCATTCTATCATCGGTTTTCTGAACCGTTGGGAGTCTGTGAACGACCTCTGCCTAATTTTCCTGTCATGCAATCCTGAAAACCAGAACCAGAAGTCGACTGGTGTATTCCTGTGAATTTTGTGGCCTCTGTATTCATCCTTTGCAATGTTCATGCACGCACCTGAGACCCGAAATCCGTCACCTGAGTCATTCTGTGAACCTTCCATACTCCTCCTGAGTTCACTGGAATCCTTCCTGAGAACCGTTTGGTCTCTACACTGGACCTCTACATAGCCACACACATCTGAGCAATTGTCTATGCCGTGTGTGTTATAATTGTGGGATGTTGTGGCCACACAGTCCCTTGGATGAGTGTGATTAGCTACCATCATGCGTTCCTCGCTGAGCCTCGTTGTCCTCCTTGCGCTAGAACGGAGGTGAAGAAGCAGGTTGTCAGGCCTGTGTATAACACTTTGTCCAGGTGAGAGAGGTGGTTGTGGTTGAAGAAGCAGGTTGTTAGGCCTGTGAGTGACTCTCTCCAAGTGAGAGAGTGCACGGAGGAAGTGAGAAATCCTGGATGGAGTCCTGTAGCTGCCATAGAGCTCAGAGAATTTCGATCCGGTTTGTTGCTAAAACCCAAGGCAAGGGAGGTTTAGCAGCTGAAGCACTGTCTTGGTGATAGTGAAGGTGTATACTCCTGGGGTGGGATGGGCATGTGGGGAATGAGAGTCTGTGAGCAGTGGGAATAAGTGGCTCCTAGGAGAGAATCCTTCCTCATAAATTATGTTTCTTCCGTTGACCTTGCCTAGCCTAGGATTCCCTTGCCCGGTGGAGCTTAGTCCCAGCTCGGGGGTGACCTACTGCTGAGAGTGATGAGCAACGCAGTCTAAGGCTGCGAGGTTCGTGGAAGGTATGCACACAGTTGGTGGTGTATTATAGTTTCAAAGATAAGTATCATTATGTGTTTTAATTCTGTACTTAATTAAAATGCATGTTCAGTGATACTTGTAATATTATCATGTATTTTGTTGCTAGTTTGAATTGTTGTTAATTCTGTTTAAGTTTGTATGACAGTAGTAAATCCATGTCAAATGTGTTAATTTGATTTAATGCTTATTCTTTATAAATAATGCATGTTATATATTTAAGTATGAGAATTTTTTCGCGTAGTAGTGTTGCCTGACAAGTGGGTTGACGGCTGTGGACGTTACACCAAGCTCACCAAATCCACAACCTTCCACCCCCAGACAAATGGCCAAACCGAGATCGTAAATCGAATGATTGTGCATATCCTTCGCATGTATAATTCCAAGAACCCTCGCACATGGGATGAGAGTCTTCCCTATGTCCATCATAGCTACAACCGAGCCCTACATAGTTCAACCGGCCACAGCCCCTTTCAGGTGGGGTTGGGATTCCAACCATTGGGTCCCATAGATGTTGCACTTCCCCTTGCGTTCACCTCAACTGACTCATCTCCTGCTCCAACTGAAGCTGACAAAGCTACCTGGTTCATTGAGAAAATCTAGCACATCTTCTAATAGGTTCAGCATATCCTACAGAAGTCCAATGACAAGTACACGAAGCGCCATGATCAACATCGGGTGCCACATAAGTTTTAGTTGGGCGACAAAGTTTGGTTGCACTTGCAGAAAGAACCCCTTACAAGACCCCATCGGAAGCTTCGCCCATTCGGTTATGGGTTGTACACCATCACCAAGGTCGTGGGGGATAAGGATTTTGAGCTCAACATTCCTCCTTTCCTTGGCCTGCACCTAGTGTTCAACGTGGATCTCCTTCACCCTTATTGCCCACCATTATTGGACACCTCAGAAGTAGTAGAACAACTAACACCAACAGAGCTCAACCCCAACTACATAAAACATACATCCCATGATCATATTGTGGACACACATATCAAGGGCACTCGATAGCAAAGGATCCAGCTTTATCGAGTCGTCAAAGCAGGGCATCTCCTGCACCAAGGCAAGTGGCTCACCCGGGGCCAAATTCAGCGGAAATTTCCTCATCTGTTGGGGGAACTCAACGCAATGGAGACCATTGCTTCCTAAGGAGGAAGGACTGATCTAGGTGGATATTGGTGGCCACCCACCTTTTCCAACTGGCTCAAAACAGTTTTCTGGCAATTTTGGTAATTTACTATTTTTAGCAGTTTTTTGGGTTCTGAAACTTTCAGAGCTGTTTTGAGGCCCTAAACGATGTTTTTTGGGGAAATGGGGAGCAATATGTAATTTTCTTTGATATTTCCCCCAAAATGAATCTCCTCAATGATACCTTTCCAATGCGCTATCATGCGCCTAAAACAGAGATCGTATGCAAAAGTTATGACCCCAAGAAGTTGATGTACTAACTTACCCAAACGGGGCCCACATGACTTTTGGCGCTTCATCTCCTAGGGTTAGGTTTTTGGATGTATAGGGTTTTGGGCATTCCTATTTATTGTAAAAATTCCTTCAGAGCCTCATTGTAATCATCTTCTTGCAAATGAGCACAACCATCACATCTCTTCTCAGAGATAAGTCGCCCGCCACCATTCCAGCAAGCTTGTTTCCGCAGCATTTTATAGTTTCAGTTTATTTCCTTACTGAATAGAAAACCAGTTTTACTGTATCTCTGTTATTTTGTGTTAAGCACCTATTAATAATCTGTATTCATTTCATTCTGCTCATAAAATCTGAATCAATCCACCTTCCTTTCTTGCAACTATAGCTCCAAACTTGCGTTATACCTTTCTGAGAGAGTGAGTGAAGTGTGTGTGTACAAATGAGCTAGAGCACCTCCATTTATAGTGGTTCTTGTCACCTGTTTCAGCCAACTTGTCTTTATGGAAGATAATACATTTATATTATTTATTCTACTTATTCGACTTGTCTTATAGGGTTTTTACACATCTATTTAGGGTTTCTCTTGCTTTTGAAATATTCTATTATATCCAAAGGTTACACATGGAGGTTAATACCTCTCGAAGCTATCATAATATCAACACTCCCTCCTAGCTAGGGAGGTATTAATTGTTATGTTCTCAATCACATCCATTCATTTCACATGGTATGGGAAAGGCTCAAATAGTCTTGCAGACCATTCTACAAGTATCATCATCATAGCCACACAAGCTATCTCATGATCACACAGATCAAGTCACGAGCATCATCATCACTATCAGTATCATATGGTAGCATCCTGGCATCAAAAGATATCATCGTCTGCATAATATCTCGAGGCCATACTCCATCTGAGTAATTAGGCATGATGTTGAATAAGTCATGTGTTGGACTTAGTGCACTCAACAGAGTGTCTTGAATAAGTCACTCACTCAACATAGTGATATAGGGACCATTCTTCCTATCCTAGTCACTGCTTGTGACATAGGAAGAATGATTCTCCCAACAGATGTTGAAATCCATGCCACAGGATACAAGGACCATTCTTCCCACTCTGGTCACTATTGTGAACTTAGGAAGAATGACTTTCCTAGACCATTTCCCCCCCTCTGGACACTACTGTGAACTTAGGGAAAATGATTGTCTTGTACCAATCTCCCCAATCTGGTCACTACTGTGAACTCAGGGAGACAGACCATTCTACCTGTCTAGGAAAATCCCCAAGACAATAATTTTCCTGGACAATTCTACCTGTCCGGGAAATGCCCCAGGATAATAGTTGTCTATGGTACATCTACAATTTGCTCTACCTGGACCATTCTCCACCTGGAGAATGATTGTCCACTGGCACATTGATTATCCATGATGTCATATATCAACACTCCCTCCCAACCGAGGAAGTCACCACCTCTCAACCAAGCGGGTTATCTCCACAATTCCAAGCTTGTCCCTTAAGTATGCAAACTTTATCTTGGACATAGGCTTCGTCAAAATATCAGTTGTCTACTCATCGATGGAGAGGTACTAGAGAATCACTTCTCCCTTCTGGAATTTATCGCGGATAAAATGATACTTGATCTCAATGTGCTTCGACCTGTCATGGAACACATGGTCCTCTGAAAGCTTCACAAAGCTTTGATTATCACAATATATCACAGTCGTATTCAACCCCTGCTCAAATAGTCCAAAAATCAGTTTATGGAGCTATGATGATTTTGTACAAGCATCACAAACTGGAATATACTCTGCCATGGATTTGCAATCCATCATCCCAAACTTCTGAAGGATATTTAGAACATACTTCACTTTCCCCACGAAGATTTCACCACACTTATGCCATACTTCTCGTCTCAAATAATAATGCAAGAGACCAAGATCCTTCATATTGAATTCAGAGGCTAACTCCCTCTCAGATTGAATAATGAGAGGCTCTACACTTGTCAGAAAAAAATCATCAACATATAGTAGCAGGATCACAGGTGCATCATTCACAACCTTGAAATAAAGGTTTGGATCAGCATAGCTCTTGGAAAATCCAAGTCTCGTCAGGTAATTGTCAATTCATGCATATCAAGCTCTTGGAGCTTGCTTGAGTCCATACAAGGCCTTCTTTAGTCTGCATACATGGGTTTCTCTCTGGTGTACCTCAAAACCTTGAGGTTTCTCTATGTATACTTCTTCCTCAATTACTCCATTGAGAAAAGTGCTCTTTACATCCATTTGATCTAAACTCCAAACCATGGATGTTGTAAGATATGTGATGGCTCTAATAGAGGTGTACCTGGAAACTGGAGAAAATGTCTCATCATAGTCTTCTCCCTCCTGCTGGGAGAACCTTCTAGTCATGTATATTGCCTTGTATTTATCGATACTCCCATCTATTTAATGTTTTATCTTGTAAACCCATTTACATACTTTCATTCAGGTCTAGGCACAATTTCCCATACATCACGATGGATTGATATTCTTCCATCATAGCTTGCTTCCATTATTTCTTCTTGATTGTTTCTTCAAAGGTGGAAGGTTAAGACTTTTCATGAGTGTCGCATAACTAGAGAATATTTTGGGCCTCTTGGTTTCCCTGAAGGTTCCATTGGGATATTTATGTCTTTTTGCTTCTTGTAGGGTGGATTTGAGCCATGATTGTCATTTTCTGGTCTCAGGTACAATAACTGGTTCTACAGGTTCTTCATTGGGATGTTTTGGAGAACATGTAGTTTCTTCCTTGGGACCTTCATGTTCTTCTTCATCGTTGGAATCCATGGAATCTTATATATATTTCCTGAAGGCAATCTTCTCATCAAAAGTCACATCCCTGCTGATATCAACCTTCTATTGACCTGGGACATAGATTCTGTAAGCTTTTGATGACTCACTATATCCAACGAATATGCCCTTCTTTCCTGAATGTTCCAACTTCTTTATTTTTGTCCCTGGGAACATGAATATAAACAAGACAACCAAATATCCTCAAGTGTTCAACACTTGGCTTCTTGATGGAGAAAGCTTCTTCTCGAGTCATGTTCTTTAATATACGATGAGGACTTCTTATTATGAACATATATGGTTGTCAGAGTTTCTTCTCCCCATAGAAACATGGATAGATTATGGTCATTCATCATTGCCTTAACATATTCTTCACTGGATCAATTATTTCTTTCTGCCACACCGTTCTATCAAGGATTATGTGGGACAATTATCTCCATCCTAATCTTGACTACTTTACAAAAGGCAACGAGCTCCTTGGAGGTGTATTATCTTGCTTAGTGAGGAGGTTGACATTTGTCCACACGCATCTTGAGTGTATCAGATCCAAAACTCTGTTTTCTTTACACACTTCCTTTAGAATCGGTACTTGGTGAGATCATATGCCTCACCACTTCATGGAGTCATCTACTCCATGTTTGCAACTGTCACTGTAGCTCCTTCTCAGAGCTATTGTTTGTGACCTTCCTGAAACACGAACAACAAGAAAAAAAGTATTTCCAATAGCATTTTCATAAGAACATATCTATGGTAACAAGGATGGTAGTCATCATAGAATTACCAAGGTGACTTGCCTGGGAGAAAAACAAAAAATATCTCCTAGATGATATGTTAGTTCATTTTGCAAACAACTGCAATAAGCATATATATCAATAGTACCTACATGCAACCAAGTATACCTAGCAGTAATAGAACCTTTCAAAGATCGTTGTCACAACTACAATGTTTACTTGTATTGTAGTAACTATCGAACTTGATATGTGCAAATTGAAACTTAAGAATTTGATCAATCAAACCTGGAACCTGAAGCATCAACTGCTAGGGAGGGTGTGCTTATTCATCTAAATGTACTTAATCCAAGATCACTGCTTGGACAAGGTTTTTATTAAGTATTAGGTTGTTATGTCCCTCTGTTAAAGTCATTTTTCAATTTTTGATGATGTAAATAAGCTAAGGTTAAGTTGGTTTTGGTCTATATTCCTTGGGTTATATCTTAGTTATCATGGAAACTTGGACAAACCTTCATGAGTCACATATTTCAAATTCTCCATCATCACCCTAACATGTCACCTCCCACATGGTGTACTCAGACCCCTCCTTTTGTTACCTTTCCCTGTTAAGATGTCAAATCAATTTTGATCTGTACACTCCCAACTCATTATGAGAGTTCACAACACATCAAAGGTACAACATGCATTCATAGCCATCATTGAATTTATGGGTTGTGTAATCTGAATATCTCCTTGTTTTCAGAGATGATTTTTAAAACCATATCAATGGATTATGTCATGAATGTTTTTAACTGTTTTCTCCAAGTGGACAAATCATTTTAAGCTCGACGCTGCGAACTGGTACTACAGACAGGCGTTACGAACTCAACGCTGTGAACTGGCTGAAGAAGATGAATTGGAGGTCGGGATACTTGCAGACACCATTGTACAACCTTAAAGATATCAAATTTCAACTCAAGGTCACCAGGTACTCCACAAGTATTTTCACCTTATTTGAAGAACAAGAAAGGATTTGTTAGTTGTTTTTTCTCTTGGGCACTATGAAATGGTGATAGTCGTTGGGATCTGTCTCATCTACTTGCTGACAAGTTCCCAAACCTATTTGCATGTGCTTTGTACCTTTCTCATTAAGCTATAAGTATCCCTAGGTTCTGGCCACCTTTCTTAATTATCCATTTTGTCACTTTGCTTATCTTTTCCAAGCGCTACAAACCCTATGATCTGGCGTTGCGAACTCTGTGCATCAAGCTTGGCGCTGCGAACCTTATGTTCCAACACCTTTTTCAAAACCTGTTTCCTGCAATCTCAATAAATTCAATTACACTCCTATCCAGTCTGCACTATCAAATTATTCACATGTGGAAGTCAACCTGAATTTTGCAAAAGAGCAGTGAGGTTGTGAACTAGTTTGACATTGATAAGACATGTTCTGTAAAGTTTTGTTCTGAAATTCCTTCTTAATATTTTTAGTAGCCTTTCCCTTCATCTTCCTTATTTAAAGATACCTTGTATTGTTCCTGGAGGTCAAATGAGTTAAGAAACACATAAGTTTTACACATAACCAACCTATTGGGAAAGTTTATCCATTAAAACCCTAACCCTTTGTTTTCCTTGTTTCACCTCTAACCATCATTAAATCTTGTGATAAGGTTTTCTGCAAACAACAATAATGGATACGCCACAACAAAGGATGGGAAATTGTGAGAACATAGCCCAATGACATGCAGATTTTTCATTTTGAACCCTTGATCATGGAAGTTTTCCAAAGAGTAGGTTGCATTAATTTTTTTCAGAAAATGCAGAGGGGGCACCCAAAGGTGGCTAAGTATTTTTCCCTTAATTTTGATGGGAACAAAAATAAGGTTGGGACATTGGAGTTTGAGGTATTTGAATTGTCCATCTCAATAGCAACTGAGATACCTAACATTGGTGAGAACTAGTTCAAGGCCATGACCTTGAATGTTTCTTTTTCCAAGGAATTCCTCAAACCAAAATACCAAGGGGACAATTTGTCAAAGGGAGTACCCAGGAACAATATGTTGGAGGGTTTTGATGAGATGTTGAAGTTGATTCAAAGATATTTTACTTATGAAGGGTGATTTAACATGATATATCAATACCATATAAGGCTACTGCTACACTTCACAGACAAGGATGCCATGAATCTGCCTTTGTACATGTTTAGAAGTATTGGCAAAATTTCTGACAGGGTCCAAGCCAAATCAAAAGTAGTTGATACAAGTGTCTTCCATTCAGGCCTTATTAATATGCTAGTGATGGAGGAATTGAGATAGAAAATCATGGATTAGGAAGCATTTATCACCTCTTCACACTTCCAGCTAAACGTTTCTCCCACTCCATAGTCTAAAATGAAAAGCCCTCTTCATATTGACAAGACTGTAAATTTAGAAGTGAACAAAAAAAGGAAGAGCACTAAGACTTCTAGAGATGATAAAGCAACTAAGGATCATGAAGGAGGAGGACCTTCACATTCTTCACAGAGAGAAACTTCAGCTATGCTAGATCCCAGTCCAGTAGAGGTTCCTTCAACTAAAGTTACATGTTTGAGAGGAAGTAAGCTAGTGTTTCCTTCACCCAGTGCAGCTGACAAGGTAAAATCTAGGAGGCCTCTTACCAGAGCAAGAACCAAGCAAGAGATCCATGTGAAGGATGATGAAGTAGGAGCTTCAGCCCAGAGGAAAGGTAAATCCATATCCACTAAGAATCATGTTAAAATCATTGACACCACCACTCCTCAAACAAAGAGCAATCATACTTTTAAGAGACTCAAAATACAGCTTAAAGAGGCAAGGGTTGAAGTTGATGAAATGAATAAGGGGGAGTTGGTTGCAAAGAAGAAGCTTAATAGACTCATGGACATGTAACGTGAAATTGTTAATGAGGCCAGATTTATAGCTAAAAGGTTTTGACCCCCTCCATACGCAACTCATAAACTTATAGAAAAAAAACAAAGCCTACCAGGCTCAGATCATAAAGCTAAAGATGGAGCTACAACTTTTCAAAGAGGATCTGGCCAAGAATAATCTTGATACGTTAGCTAAATTTTCCACCAGGAGGAGCTCCAGAGTTAGAAAATGAAGAAGATGAACAACTTAACTCATATCAATTTTGACAATTTCCTCTTTTTTGTATTTTGCAATTTTGAGGATGGTAATGTTTGATAAATCATGTTTAGCTATTGGGGTGTTATCTTCTTAGTCATATATCATTATCATGTGTTATTATGACAATTGGTTGCACTAGGAATGGTTTTTGGAATATTTTAAGGCGTTTTCAAATGAAATAAGCAGCTATATGAAAGTTCGCAGCGCCTAGTGCTGCGAACTGGCTGATATAGGCTGGCGTTGCGAACTGTGTAGCGAATTCTTGTTCTGGAGATTTTGACGGAATCAACAACTACCAGATGGTTAGATGAATGCATGACACTTATATGAGGGTTAGTTGTAAGATGGGAAACCACATGCCAAAGGAAGAATGCGCTTACAAGGACAATTCATCAACAATAAATAAATGTTAAGGGCGTTGCCAACATTAGCCTAGTTTTTAGCATTTTAGTTATTTTTTGTTATCCACCTGTTGCCACGCTTCTTTGAGGGCACATGGATCTTATGATAAGGGATTTATTCGTATTGTAAAGCTATCATGGACAATATAAACTATAAAAGAAACATGGTAATTCGGTTAGAAGGTTCGAATGATTGTTATGAGACTCATATTTTGAGATTGTGAATGTAACAGAGACAACTCTGATTTTATGTACCAAACCTGAGATTTTTTGGCTAATAGAAATCAATATTTTCCCTTTATCATCTTATTTATGTCTTCCTATGATTTGCATCTGTTGAAGGTTTCAATTGATCTATTTTATCTGTGTTATAGTGAAGGATTTGTTGTGATGTTGTTCATGATTTCATCAGAGTTTCCCTTTTGATTTAAGAAGTTCTTGTTTCGGAAGATTTTCTTCATACATCTATTATTATTACCTTATGTAAATGGTAGATATATTTCACCTTTCTTACTGAAGTATTCCCCCTATTCATCTTATTCTTTAAACCTCGATCCAAGTTATTCAAAACCTTATTTGCTGGTGCATCTTATCTGGAACTTACTATGATTGACCTTGTTTTACTAAGTTTTTTTATCCATTCACCACCTTATCATAAAAACTTATTTTAAACTTACTTATGGGTGTTGAGCTTACACTTTAGCAGTCAAAGTGTGACTTCCAATGCTAACATTCATGGCGGCGTTGTCGAGGAATGGATTGAAGACTTTTCCCTGGGTTGTATGACAAAGAAAATATTGATTCTGAGTTTGTTTAGTTCTAATTGATGATGTCAATCAGAGTTCATTTAATGTCAACCCGGGAAGGTAAACTTAGAAGCGCTACCTAAAATATATAGATCTAGAAAGATTCAACTACCTAAAGGAGGGTTTGATGTAGCATGAGCCAATACTCTTTTACAAGAGATTGTACTTTGGTTCCTTCTCACCAGGGTTTGATGTAGCAGGAGCCAATACTCTTTTACAAGAGATTGTACTTTGGTTCCTTCTCACGAGGGTTTGATGTAGCAGGAGCCAATACTCTTTTACAAGAGATTGTACTTTGGTTCCTTCTCACTTAAACATCTCTGCAATTTAAACAAATCCACCTACTAAAAACAAAGTGCTTATGTTTGCCTGAGATTCTAATCCCCTTACAAGGACTCAACTCACAGAATCTCTTACACACACTAAAATATGTTATCTAATTCCTAAGATTCGTTGGAAACTCTAGTCCCCTTACAAGGACTCAACTCACAAAGTCTCGTTCAAATCAATCATACTTGAAATCAAACTCATTGAAAACAGGGTTCAAGGCAATAATTCGAATTCAATCAACAATTGAATCCTCTTCAAGGTTTACTCATCTATTGTGTAACTGAAGTTCTCAATTATAACCATGAACATAAAGCAGAAATGATGATTAAACAATAAACATATTCCTAATCAAAATTCACAATCTTACAACATCTAAATTAAAATAGGTATGCAAGTGAGGCCATGGGGGCCCTCCATAACTCCACAAGCACACCACTTCAAAGGAGACTCAAATGTGGAAGCAACAAAATCAAAGTATGATTCTTTATTTCAAAATCTCCAAAACCGACTCTAAGATTACAACTCTCTCTAATTCTAAGATTACCAGCTTACAAATGAAGGAGGTAACACTCCTATTTATACAAGAGCTATGATAACAAACTCATAAATGTGATCCACTAATCTCTCTTTAGTTCCATACATTTCTCAACCATCTAGACACATAACCCTATCCTCCATGATATCCTCCATGATCTCCTCCATGATCTTATCAATGATCTCCTTCATGATCTCCTCAAATTCGAATTTGAACATAGAGTGCCACATAAAGGTGTTTAGGAAGCTTCTTTTGTACCTACACATGTCAACAAACTCATTCTAATTGTTAGGTATAAGTATAAGCATATTATTTTCTAAAGTTTAACCACAAATTCACTTAAAAATGTTAAGAATTGATAAACTTTGGAAAAGCATAGTTATAACCCAATGATGAGGTAAGTGTAATGATGTGGAGGTGATATGAAGGTGATATTAAGGTGAAATGGAAGTAATTGTGAAGGTTTTAGTGGATTAATGGAGTGAGAATAGGGTCTATTTTGAAACCCTACAGAGTTGCACAGTGATCAGTAAACTAAAGACTGCAGATTGCACCCGGCGACTCCATTGTTTCAGTTGTGGCTCCCAAAGGTAGACACACGATGTCCACTCCACATTTGCCTCTGGTTGCACCTAAAGATGACACAAAAAATATCATCAAGAAAGGAAAGGCTTCACAAGGAGCTTTTTCATCTATTGTCTCAGATACTGCTGGGAACTTACCTGACTCTATTTTCCAAACACCAGTAGTTGTATCCAACATTTCAAAATTACCTACTGTTGAATCTTTTGAATATTTTAGAATAGGAGAATTTCTTGTTGAGTATTCATCTTTTTCTCCTCAGTTGAAAGAAGAAAACCTTGAGAATTTTGATGTTCTTGCATCCCCTGAGATTGTAAATTGGTTTAGGCTTGAGAGTCTACAGGATTTTCCCCACCTAGGTTCTCCCTCTCCTCATTCTTTCAAATTTGTTCGGACGAAAGAAGAGGGAACATGTGCTCCTCTTGTGTTCTCCCCATCTTCCTCCAAGACCCAACCAATTTTTGTTAAAATTGAAACTCCTCCATCTTATACCCTTCCTTTACCTAAAATACCTGATATTTAGTTTTCAACTTTGCCTATCAGATCACCTCCTACTTCCCCTAGGACTCAAAATCTTCCTTTTCCTAATCCAATGGCAGATACAAACCATCCTCAGAATAGAATGGATGCCATCGTGGCTCCTAGGTATGCCCCTCTAGTGTTGTCTCATCCTATGAATGCTCTCCTAGTAGGAGACTATCTTAAGTATATGCCCAACTTCACAAGAGAAGAGGATATAACTGCAAAACAACAACTTGCAGCCTTTTATAGCTATGTTGATAATTTGGAGATTGAAAATGAGGATGTATGGATGAGAGTTATTATATAAAGCCTTGATGGTGAAGCTAGGAAATGGTTCAGGGATTTACCTCTTGGATCAATTATTGGGATTGAAGCCCTTGATGATGACTTTTTAAGGCATTGGGGGGACAAGAAGTATTTTCTATACTATATCACTAAATTTGGTTCTCTCAAAAGAAAAGAAGTTGAGTCAGTATCAGAATTTTCCAAGAGATTCAAAAAAATGTATAATAAAATTCCTACTGAAACCTATGCCAAGATAACCTATGCTATTGCTTTTGATCCTAAGTTTTGTCTTATGTTGAGAGAAAGAATATCTACTTCACTAGCTCACATGCAATATGTTGCCCTAGAAGTGGAATCAAACATATTGGTTGTAGACAAATCAAGAGGCAAATATGATAGGGATAGGAGGAAACAAAAGACAAAAGCTTCTACCTATGATGCTTCAACAACTAATCCTCAAGTAGATGAATTGGCCAAGTTAGTCAAATCCCTTTCTGCAGAAATGGAAAAATTGAAATTAGAAGGGAGACAAGCTAACATAAACAATTTCAGAAGACCAAATAATGATCCTCAAATTATTCAAAGAGATCAGAGGAACATAGATGATCAAAAGGTTTAGACTCCTATACAAAACAATCGTGTTCATGTTGAAGAAGGAGAAGAGGGGGACATTGATCAAGAAATTCATTGTTTAGGAGACACATCTACTTCTCCTCACCTAACTCAATCTACCTGTGAAGAGTCCCTAATGAATAGCCAGCTAAATGAGTTAAGCAAGGGAGAGAAAACAAATGAAAATCAGAATAAGTAAAACTCGAGGTCAAAACAAAAAGAGGCAAATCCTATTACATCAAATCAACCCAAAAAATCAGACCGCTCTACTAAAACAATGGTTGCAGCAAAGAAAGGAAATTAAGAACAAAATAATCAGCTTATGGTTAAAGCCCTTGTCCCAGAATTAAATGAAATTATGAAATCCCCATACTCTTTTAACTTTGAAAATGAAATTCAGAAGATCAAAATTCCAGTCCCATTCTTAGAGTTGATAATGAATGAAGATTTCAAGAAGTCTATTTCTAAAATGTCACGGTCTGGTTTTTCTTCCCACTCAACAGATTCACTGAATTTGCAAGATGAAAAACCGGCAGTGATATTGGGGCCCTTAGTAGAATATAGGGATGACTCTTCTCCTCCATTTTATACCTCATTGAATGTACATGACAAGATGTTACACAACTGCTTGATGGACTCAGGTGCATCCCATAACTTAATGCCTAAATTTGTAATGGATGAACTGGGTCTAGAGATAACCAAAACATAACATCATCTATATTATTTTGATTCAAGGAAAGTGAAATGTCTTGGGGTGATCAAAGATTTGGTATTTACCCTCTTCCAACATCCCATGAAAAGTTCAAGATGTTATTGTCCGGATCAAGGATTAAGAGATTGGGAGGAACATTACATATGGACCTCTCCTATGCCAAAATACCTATCTTTGGGGGAGAACATAGAAGGTTGTACAGAGAAGCACATCTAACTTATATTATCAGTAATGAAAGTAACCCCACCAACCATCCAATTTATGTTGTGGACACTAATTTGGGATCTAGCATTCTGCAACTCACTGATATCCCTCAACCGCCTTTGGAAATAAGAAATCCACCACCAATAACATGTGAAACAGTGAAACAAGGTGCTCATGTTTGGAAAAACAAATTATGGGGCATCTTCTAAAGACAGTGTTGGTGATGGAGTGGTTTTCATTCCCCCTTCTCAAAAAGTCATAATTTTGTCTTTCAAGTTATAATTTGAGACCACAAATAACATTGTTGAGTATGAGGCCCTAGTTTTGGGGTTGAGGGCTGCTAAAGATATGAAGATTGGGGAATTATTAGTTTTTGGAGATGTAGAGTTGATTATACATTAGATCGGAGATATATATCAGGCAAAGCATCCAAGGTTGAGGACCTACAAACATGAGGTATGGGATCTGATTGATAATTTCTTCCTAGCTTTCAATATATCCTTTGTTCCTAGAGAAGAAAATGTACTAGAAGACTCCCTAGTTGTCTCTGCTAGCAACTTTAAAATTCCACTACCACCTAAACTCAAGTATGATGTAGAAATAAAATATAGGGCTTCCATATCTAACAATGTCAAACATTGGAAGGTGTTTGAAGATGATCTTGAGATAAAAAGATTTCTAGAAATAGTGGAAGAATTTTCTGCACTTCACATTGACGAAAATCTATATGATGAACACAGTACTACTGCAAATAAATTCCTAAATAAAATTGTCGACCACAAGATTGTACAATTGCCTAGTAATCATATCCCCAAGGGATTGGTTCCTTTAGAGAGATTATTTGATAGTAATGATGTGTGTGTCAAAGTAAGAGGTTCAAATGCATATGTTGATGTGATAGAATGCAATCTAGGTACTGATGAAAATCCCAAGCATGTCAAACTGTCTAGTAGCCTGTCAGAAAAATAAAGAAAAGAGTATATCAAACTACTAAATGAATTTGTTGATATTTTTGCTTGGAAGTATGATGATTTGCAAACTTATGACACACGCATTATTGAACGAAAGATACCTTTGAAAGATGATACTAAACCATTCAAACAAAAACTAAGGCAAATCAATCCAATGTTGTTGCCCATCATGGAGAAGGAAGTCCAAAAGTTGCTTGATGCTCAGATCATCATACCTTTGAGGTACTTTGAGTGGATAGCTAATCTTTTCCCTACTAGGAAAAAGAATGGAGAAATCAAACTTTGAGTTGATTTCAAAAATTTAAATAGGTGTTCTAGAAAAGATAACTATTTCTTGCCCAAGATGGAACATATTTTGCAAAGGGTGATTGGTTCAGCAAGGATGTCCATGATTGATGGCTTTTCAGGCTACAATCAGACTTGTGTTTTGCCAGAAGACAGGGAAAAAACAACGTTTACCACTCCTTGGGGTACATTCATGTATGCCAAGATGTCCTTTGGTCTCATGAATGCAGGGGCAACCTTTAAACGTGTAATGGATATTGGTTTTATCGGAGAAAAGGATAAGTTTGTGGTGATGTACTTGGATGACATCACAATGTTTTCGAAATATGATGAAGAGAACTATCAACATTTGAAGAAGGTGTTCCTTGAATGCAGAAAATTTGGATTGTCACTCAATCCCAAGAAGTCTCTCTTTGTTATGAAGGAAGGTAAGTTGTTGGGACATATTGTCTCAGCGGAAGGGGTAAAAATTGACCCAAGTATAGTAGAGGCCATCAAAAATCTGTCTCTCCCTAGTTCCAAAAAAAAGATCCAGTCCTTCCTGGGTAAGATAAACTTCTTGAGAAGATTCATTTCTAATACTGTTGAGTTGGTTAAGTTTATCACATCCATGTTGAGAAAGGGAAATGAGGTAAAGTGGACACTTGAAGCTAGAAATTGTTTTGATTAACTTAAACAAGCATTGACTGAGGCACATGTTCTTCTCAGCCCTAATTATTCAAAATAATTTCTGATATTTTATTTGCCTCACATGACACATTGGTTGTTGTCCTCCTTCAGAAAAACTCAGATGGTATGGAGCAACCTATTTATTTTTTCAGCAGGGCTTTGAGGGATGTTGAAGTCAGGTATGACATCATGGAGAAGCAAGCCTATGTTTTGGTCAAAGCCCTCAAAGATTTCATAATGTATGTTATGCATTCTAGAATCATTGCTTATGTACCATCAACCTCTGTTAAAGAAATTCTTATCCATCCTAACATTGATGGAAAGAGGAGTAAGTGGATTACCAAAATTCTGGAATTTGATCTTGAAATGAAACCTACTAATCTAGTGAAAGGGCAAGGTTTAGCTAGATTGCTAGCTGAATCAAACTGTAAGGCACTTGGGGTTAATTTCATGAATGCATATTATGTATATCAACAAACTGATATTGCTAGAAACAACTCACAAATCAGTCCCAAATCGACAAAGTGTAATTGGTATAAGGACCTTATCCATTTCTTGCAGACATTGCAACCCCCAGCTGGACTCGAGAAGACTAAGGTGAGAGCTTTGAAACTCAAACCAATCAGATACTGCATTTTTTTTATCATGTTTTGTATTGGAAAGATCCTGTAGGGGTTCTTCTAAGATGCTTGGACCCAATTGAGGCAAAGTAAACCATGTCTAAATTTCATGATAGCCCATGTGGAGGCCATCATTTTTGGAGGACCGCAGCATATAAAATACTCAGAGCTAGGTACTTTTGGCCTAGTTTATTCACTGATGTATGGGCAAAGATCAGGGCATGTGATAAATGTCAGAAATTCTCAGGCAAGCAACAACAAAAATCTCTGCCTTTGAAGCCCATAATGGTATCTAGTCCTTTCCAACAATGGGGAGTAGATTTCATTGGAGAAATCCATCCAGCTTCAAGTGGTCAACATCACTAGGTCCTGACTACCACTGATTATTTCACCAAGTGGATAGAATCCATTCCTAAAAGAAATGCAACACATAAAGTGGTCATTGGCTTACTGGAAGACATTTTGTCAAGGTTTGGTTGTCCTAACAAGATTATGATTGATAATGCTACAACTTTTAAAGTTGAACCTATGGTCAAGTTCTATGAAAACTTTGGGATCCAACTTATTCATTATACTCCTTATTACTCTCAAGGCAATGGCTCGGCAAAGACCTCTAACAAAAGTCTAGTAAACATCATCAAAAACTTGTTGGAGGATAAAAAAAAGTCTTGGGATTCAAAACTAAAGTTTTCTCTATGAGAACATAGAGTAACCACCAAGAGATCAATAGATACTACCCCATTTCAGTTGGTCTATGGAACTGAGGTTGTTTTTCCTTCTCAACTTGCATTACTTGTGAAAAAAAAAATTCAACATCAACAAGGAGAGCCGGATGAAATGATCAGGAGGATGCATCAGCTAGTGGAAGTACAACAGACCAGGGATCATCTCTTTGATAAAGCACAGAGTCATCAGCAGAAGATCAAGCAAGCTTTTGACAAGAAGCTAAAGAAATAAGATTTCCAGCTGGGAGACCTAATGCTAAATAGGGATGCACAAAGGCAAGACAAGGGTAAACATGGTAAATTTGAAGCCTTGTGGATTGGTCCTTTCAATATTTTTGAATTTTTTCAAAATAACACTTATAAATTGCAGAACTTGGAAGACTCTGAACTTTTTGGTGGCCCAATTAATGGGCATTTTTTGAAGAAGTAATTTTCTTAAAGCCATGAGTGGCTTTCCTTTCATTGTAAATATCAGTTTTAGTTTGTTTTCTTTTCTTTAAATAATGACCCCGTAGCCCTTGGATAAGACATTGAAGTTGCATGTTCTTGGCAGCTCACATGGAGCATGCCATCCCATGTGGAGCCAATGTTATCACATAAAATTACAATGGGTCAAGGGTCAAAATATTTTTAATTTTTTATTTTGAGTCATAGGTTTTTATTAAGTCTTAGGTTGTTATGTCCCTTTGCTAAAGTCATTTTTCAATTTTTTATGATGTAAATAAGCTAAGGTTAAGTTGGTTTTGGTCTATGGTCCCTGGGTTATATCTTGGTTATCATGACAACTTGGAAAAACCTTCATGAGTCACATCTTTCAAATTCTCCATCATCACCCTCATATGTCGCCTCCTCCATGTTGTACTCAGACCCCTCCTTTTGTTACCTTTACCCGTTAATATGTCAAATCAAGTTTGATATGTACATTGCCAAGTCATTAGGAGAGTTCGCAGTGCATTCACAGGCATCATTGCATTTATGGGTCGTGTAATATGAATATCTCCTTGTTTTCAAAGCTGATTTTTAAAACCATATCCAAGGATTTTGTCATAAATGTTTTAACTGTTTTCTCCAAGTGGACAAATCATTTTTAGCTCGGTGCTGCGAACTGGTGCTACAGACAGGCGCTACAAACTCGGCGCTGCGAACTGGCTGAAGAAGACGAGTTGGAGGTTGGGATATTTGCAAACACCATTGTACAACCTTAAAGATACCATCTTTCAACTCAACGCCAATAAGTACTCCATCAGTATTTTCACCTTATTAGAAGAACAGGAAAGGATTTGTTAGTTGTTTTTCCTTTTGGGCTCTGCGAAATGGTGATAAGCGTTGTGAACTGTCTCATCTACTTGCTGACAAGTTCCCAAACCCATTTTCATGTGCTATGGACCTTACCCATTGAGCTATAAGTATCCCAAGGTTCTGGCCACTTTTCCCAATTATCCATTTTATTGCTTTGTTTATCTTTTCCAAGCGCTACAAACCCTCTGTTCAGGTGTTGTGAACTCTGTCTAGCAAGCTTGGCGCTGTGAACTCTCTATTCCAACACTTTCTTCAAAACATGTCTTCTGCAAGATCAACAAATTCAATTCCACTCCTATCCAATATGCACTATGAAATTAGTCACATGTGGAAGTCAACCTTAATTTTGCAAAAGAGCAGTGAGATTGTGAAGAAGTTTGAGGTTGATAAGACCTGTTTTGTAAAGTTTTGTTCTGATATCCCTACATGATATTTTTAGTAGTCTTTCCCTTCATCTTCCTGATTTAAAGATACCTTGTCTTATTCCTGGAGGTCAAATGAGTTGAGAAACACAGATGTTTTACACAGAACCAACCTATTGGGAAAGTTTATCCATTAAAACCCTAACCCTTTGTTTTCCATGTTTCACCTCTAACCATCATTAAATCTTGTGATAAGGTTTTTTGCAAACAACATTAATGGATACTCCACAACAAAGGAAGGCTCACAAAGGAGCGGAAATTGTGAGAAAAATTCCCTATGACATGCAGATTTTTCATTTTGAACACTTGATCAGGGAAGTTTTCCAAAGAGTAGGTTGCATTAATTTTTGTCAGAAAATGCAGAGGGGGTACCCGGAGGTGACTAGGGAGTGTGCCCTTAATTTTGATGGGACAAAAACTAAGGTTGGGACATTGGAGTTTGAGGTATATGAATTATCCATCTCAACAACAACTGAGATACCTAACACTAGTGAGAGGTGCTTCAAGGCCATGACCCTAAATGCTTCTTTTTCCAAGGAATTCCTCAATCCAGAATACCAAGGGGACAATTTGTCAAAGGGAGTACCCAGGAACCATATGTTGGAGGGTTTTGATAATATGTTGAAGGTGATTCAAAGATATTTTACCCATGAAGGGCGATTTAACATGATATATCAATACCATATAAGGCTACTGCTACACTTCACAGGAAAGGATGTCATGAATCTGCCTTTCTACCTATTTAGAAGTATTGGAAAAATGTCTGACAAGGTCTAAGCCAAATCAAAAGAAGTTGATACGAGTGTCTTCCATTCAAGCCTTATAAAGATGCTAGTGATGGAGGAATTGAGAAAGAAAAACATGGATTGGGAATCATTTATTACCTCTTCACACTTCCAGCTATATGTTTCTCCCACTCCACAGTCTAAAATGCAAATCCCTCTTCATATTGACAAGACTATAAATTCAGTAGTGAACAAGAAAAGGAAGAGCACTAAGACTACTAAATATGATAAAGAAACTAAGGATCATGAAGGAGGAGGACCTTCACAGTCTTCACATAGAGAAAATTCACCTATGTCAGATCCCAATCCAGTAGAGGTTCCTTCAACTAAAGTTACAAGTATGAGAGCAAGGAAGCTGGTGTTTCCTTCACCAAGTGCAGTTGACAAGGTCAAAGCTAGGATGCCTCTTACCATAGTAGCAACCAAGCAAGAGATCCATGTGAAGGATGTTGTAGTAGGAGGTTTGGCCGAGAGGAAAGGTAAATCCATAGTTGTTGAGAAGCCTGTTGAAATCATTGACACCACCACTCCTCAAAAGGAGAGCTATCATGCTTTTAAGAGGCTCAAAAGACAGCTTAAAGAGGCAAGGGTTGAAGTTGATGAAATGAAGAAGGGGGAGTTGGTTGCAAAGAAGAAGCTTAATGGACTCATGGATATGTATCGTGAAACTGTTAACAGGGCCGGATTTATAGCTAAAAGGTTTCGACCCCTCCATAGGCAGCTCAAAAACTTATACAGACAAAACAAATCCTACCAGGCTCAGATCAGAAAGCTAAAGACGGAGGTGCAACCTTTCAAATAGGAGCTAGCCAAGAAGAATCTGGATATGTTAGCTAAAGTTGCCACTAGGAGGAGATCCAGAGTCAGAAAATGAAGAAGATGAAAACCTTAACTCATATCAATTTTGACAGTTTCTTGTTTTTTGTATTTGCAATTTTGAGGATGGTCATGTTTGATAAATCGTGTTCAGTTGTTGGTGTGTTAACTTCTTAGTCATATATCATGATCATATGTTATTATAATAGTTGGTGGCACTGGGAATGGTTTTTGGAATATTTTAACGCGTTTTCAAATGGAATAATAAGCTACAGGAAAGTTCGCAATGCCTGGCGCTATGAACTGGCTAATACAGGCTGGCATTCCGAACTCTTGTTCTAGAGATTTTGAAGGAATCAACAGCTGTCAGATGGTCAGATGAATGCATGACACTTGTCTAAGGGTCAATTGTAAGCTGGGAAGCCACATGCCAAAGGAATAATGCGCTCAAAGGGACATTTCATCAACAATAAAGAAATGTTAAGGTGTTGCCAACATTAGCCTAGTTTTTAGCATTTTAGTTATTTTCTCTTATCCACCCGTTGCCACGCTTCTTTGAGGGCACAAGGATCCTAGGATAAGGTAGTTATTCGGATTGTAAAGTTGTCATTGATAGTCTAGACTATAAAAGAAACATGGTAACTCAGTTAGAAGGTTCGAATGATTGTTATGAGACTCATATTTTGAGATTGTGAATGTAACAGAGACAACTCTGATTTTATGTACGAGACTTGAGATTTTTTGGCTAATAGAAATCAGTCTTTTCCCTTTATCATCTTATTTCTGTCTTCCTCTGATTTGCATATGTTGAAGGTTTCAATTGATCTATTGTATCTGCATTATAGTGAAGGATTTGTTGTGATGTTTTTCATGATTTCATCATAGTTTCCATTTTGATTTAGGAAGTTCTTGTTTCAGAAGGTTTTCTTTATATATCTATTAGTATTACCTTATGTAAATGGTAGATATATTTCACCTTTCTTACCGAAGTCTTCCCCCTATTTCATATTATTCTTTAAACCCCGATCCAAGTTATTCAAAACCTCATTTGTTGGTGCATCTTATCTGGAATTTACTGTGATTGACATTGTTTTACTCAGTTTTTTATCCATTCGCCACCTTATCATAAAAATTTATTTTAAACCTAATGATGGGTGTTGAGATTACACTTTAGCAGTCAAAGTGTGACTTTCAGTGCTAACATTCATAGCACCGTTGTAGGGGAACAAATTGAAGACTTTTCCCTGGGTTGTACGACAGATAAAATACCGATTCTGAGGTGCACAGTGATCAGTAAACTGAATACTGCAAATTGCACTTGGAAACTCCATTGTTTTAGTTGTGGCTCCCAAAGGTAGACAAATGAGGTCCACTCCACATTTGCCTCTGGTTGCACCTAAAGGTGACCCATAAAATATCATCAATAAAGGAAAGGCTTCACAAGGAGCTTCTTCATCTATTGTCATAGGTACTGTTGGGAACTTACCTAACTCTATTTTTCAAACACCAGTAGTTGTATATTGCATTTCAAAATTACCGACTGTTGAAGCTTCTGAAGATTTTAGAATAGGACAATTTCCTATTGAGTATTTATCTTTTTCTCCTTAGTTGAAAGAAAAAAACTTTGAGAATTTTGATGTTCTTGCATCCCCTGAGAGAGTAAATTGGTTTAGGCTTGAGAGTATAGAGTATTTTCCCCTCCTAGGTTCTCCCTCTCCTCATTCTTTCAAATTTTTTGTGACCAAAGAAGAGGGAACATGTGTTCCTATTGAGTTCTCCCCATCTTCCTCCAAGACCCAACCACTTTTTGTTAAAACTGAAAATCCTCCATCTTATACCCTTCCTTTACCTAAAATACCTGATATTTAGTTTGCATCTTTGCCTATCAAATTACCTCCTACTTCCCCTAGAACTCAGAATATTCCTTTTCCTAATCCAATGGCAGGTGCAAACCCTCCTCGGAATAGAATGGATGCCATTGTGGTTGTTAGGTATGCCCCTCTAGTGATGCCTCAGCTTATGAATGCTCTCCCAGTAGGAGACTATCTTAAGTATATTCCCAAGTTCACAGGAGAAGAGGATATAACTGTAGAAGAACATCTTGTAGCCTTTTATAGCTATGCTGATGACCTGAACATTGAAAATGAGGATGCATGGATGAGAGTTTTTGTACAAAGCTTTGATAGTGAAGCCATGAAATGGTTTAGGGGTTTACCTCTTGGATCAATTGCTTGGATTGAAGCCGTTGATGATGCATTTTTAAGGCATTGGGGGGACAATAAGGATTTTCTGTACTATATCACTGAATTTGGTTCTCTCAAAAGAAAAGAAGGTGAGTCGGTATCAGACTTTTCCAATAGATTCAACAAAATGTATAATAAAATTCCTACAGAAATCAAACCTATTGAAACCTCTACCAAGATAACCTATGCTAGTGATTGTGATCCTGAGTTTTGTCTTTTGTTAAGAGAAAGAAGATCTACTTCATTAGCTCACATGCAAGATGTTTCCCTAGAAGTGGAATCAAACATATTGGTTGCAGAAAAATTAAGAGGTAAATCTGATAGGGATAGGAGGAAACAAAAGGCAGAAGATTCTACCTATGATGCTTCAACAACTAATCATCAAGTAGATGAATTCACCAAGTTAGTCAAATCCCTTTCTACAAAAATAGAAAAATTGAAATTAGAAGGGAGACGAGCTAACATAAACAATTCCAGAAGACCAAATAATGGTCCTCAAATTCTTCAAAGAGATCATAGGAACATAGATGATCAGAAGGTTTAGACTCCTCTTCAAAACAATATGGTTGATGATGAAGAAGGAGAAGAGGAGGACATTGATCAAGAAATTAATTATGTAGGAGACACATCTACTTCTCCTCACCTAACTCAATCTGCCTATGAAGAGTCCCTGATGAATAGTAAGCTAAATGAGTTAAGCAAGGGAGATAAAACAAATGAAAATCAAAATAAGTACAACTTGAGGTCAAAACAAAAAGAGGGAAAGCCTAGTACATCAAATCAACCCAAAAAATCAGACCCCTCTACTAAAACAATGGTTGCACCAAAGAAAGGAAATGAAGAACAAAATAATCAGCCTATTGTTAATGCCCCTGTTCCAGAAGTAAAATAAATTCTAAAATCCCCATACTCTTTTAACTTTGAAAATGAAATTTGGAAGATCAAAATTCCAGTCCCATTCTTAGAGTTGATAAATAATGAAGATTTCAAGAAGTCCATTTCTAAAATGTTGCAGTCTGATTTTTCTTCCCACTCAACAGATTCAGTGAATTTGCAAGATGAAAAACCTGTAGTGATATTGGGACCGTTAGTAGAAGATAGGGATGACTCTTCTCCTCCGTTTTATACCTTATTGAATGTACATGACAAGATCTTACACAACTGCTTGATGGACTCAGGTGCATCCCATAACTTAATGCCTAAATCTGTAATGGATGAACTGGGTCTAGATATCACCAAAGCATATCATGATATATATTTGTTTGATTCAAGGAAAGTGAAATGTCTTGGGGTGATCAAAGATTTGGTTGTTACCCTCTTCCAATTGCCCATGAAAAGTATAGTGATGGATATAGTTGTTGCAGATGTTCCCCCTAATTTCATGATGTTATTGTCCATATCATGGATTGAGATATTGGGAGGAACATTACAGATGGACATCTCCTATGCCTCAATACATGTCTTTGGGGTAGAACATAGAAGGTTGCATAGAGAAGCACAACTAGCTTATATTATCAGTGATGAAAGTAACCCCACCAACCATCTTATTTATGATGTGGGCACTGATTTGGGATCTAACATTTTGAAGCTCACTGATCTCCCTAAGCCACCTTTGGAAATAAGAAAGCCATCACCAATAGCATGTGAAACAGTAAAACAAGGTGCTCATGTTTGAAAAATGTTTTTTGATGGGGAATCTTCTGAAGACAGTGCTAGTGTTGGAGTGGTTTTCATTTCCCCCTCTCAATAAGTCATAACTTTGTCTTTCAATTTAGAATTTCAGACCACAAATAACATTGTTGAGTATCAAGCCCTAGTTTTGGGGTTGAGGGCTGATAAAGATATGCAGATTGAGGAATTATTAGTTTTTGGAGATGGAGAGTTGATTGTACATCAGATCAGAAATATATATCAGGCAAAGCATCCAAGCTTGAGGACCTATAGAAATGAGGTATGAGATCTTATTGATAATTTCTTCCTAGATTTCAATATATCCTTTGTTCCTAGAGAAGAAAATGTACTTGCAGACTCCCTATCTTTCTCTGCTAGCAACTTTAAAATTCCACTACCACCTAAACTCAAGTATGATGTAGAAGTAAAATATAGGCCTTCCATACCTGACAATGTCAAACATTGGAAGGTGTTTGAAGATGATCTTTAGATAAAAAGATTTCTGGAAACAGTGGAAGAATTTTTTGCACTTCACATTGACCAAGATCTAGATGATGAACACAATCCTCCTGCTGATAAATTCCTAAATAAAATTGCAGACCACAAGATTGTACAATTGCCTAGTAATCATATCCCCAAGGGATTGGTTCCTTTAGAGATATTATTTGATAGTAATGATGTGGTTGTCAAAGTAAGAGGTTCAAATGCAGATGTTGATGTGACAAAATGCAATCTAGGTACTGATGAAAATCCCAAGTATGTCAAACTATCTAGTAGCATGTCAGAAAAACAAAGAAATGAGTATATCAAACTGCTAAAGGAATTTGTTGATGTTTTTCCTTGGAAGTATGATGATTCAGAAACTTATGACACAAACATTATTGAACACAAGATACCTTTGAAAGATGATAGCAAACCATTCGGGCAAAAATTAAGGCAAATCAATCCAATGTTGTTGCCCATCATGGAGAAGGAAGTCAAAAAGTTGCTTGATGCTCAAATCATCATACCTTTGAGGTACTCTGAGTGGGTAGCTAATCATTTCCATGTTAGGAAAAAGAATGGAGAAAACATACTTTGTGTTGATTTCATAAATTAAAATAGGTGATATAGAAAATATAACTATCCCTTGCCCAAGATGGAACATATTTTCCAAAGGGTGACTGGTTCAGCAAGAATGTCCATGATTGATGGCTTTTTAGGCTATAATCAAATTTTTGTTTTGCTAGAAGACAGGGAAAAAACAACATTTACCACTCCTTGCGGTACATTCATGTATATCAAGATGCATTTTGTTCTCATGAATGCAGGGGCAACCTTTCAGCGTGCAATGTATATTTCTTTTATTGGAGAAAAGGATAAGTTTCTTGGATGACATCATAGTGTTTTCGAAATATGATGAAGAGCACTATCAACATTTGAAGAAGGTGTTCCTTAAATGCAGAAAAATTGGATTGTCACTCAATCCCAAGAAGTCCCTCTTTGCTATGAAGGAAGGTAAGCTATTGGGACATATTGTCTCAATAGAAGGGGTAAAAATTGACCCAAGTATAGTAGAGGCCATCAAAACTCTGTCTCTCCCTAGGTCCAAAAAAGAGATCCAGCCCTTCCTGGGTAAGATAAACTTCTTGAGAAGATTCATTTCTAACTTTGCTTAGTTTGTTAAGTTTATCACATCCATGTTGAGAAAGGGAAATGAGGTAAAGTGGACACTTGAAGCTAGAAATTATTTTGATCAAATTAAGCAAACACTGACTTGGGCATCTGTTCTTATCATCCCTGATTATTCAAAAGAATTTCTTATATTTTCTTTTTCCTCACATGACACATTGGTTGTTGTCCTCCTTTAGAAAAACTCAGATGGTATGGAGCAACCTATTTCTTTTTTCAGCAGGGCTTTGAGGGCTGTTGAAGTCAGGTATGACATCATGGAGAAGCAAGCCTATGCTTTGGTCAAAGCCCTCAAGGCTTTCATAGTGTATGTTATGCATTCATGAATCATTGCTTATGTCCCATCAGCCTCTGTTAAAGAAATTCTTATTCATCCTGACATTGATGGAAAGAAGAGTAAGTGGATTGGCAAAATTCTGGAGTTTGGTCTTAAAATGAAACCTACTAAACTGGTGAAAGGGCAAGGTTTAGCTAGATTGCTAGCTGAATCAAACTGTAAGGCACTTGGGGTTAATTTCATGAATGTAGATTATCTATATCAACAGACTGATATTGCTAGTAGCAGCTCACTAATCAGTCCCAAATTGATAGAGTGTAATTGGTACAAGGACCTTATCCATTTCTTGTAGACATTGCAACTCCCAGTTGGACTTGAGAAGACTAAGGTGAGAGCTTTGAAGCTCAAAGCAATCAAATACTGCATTTTTTATCATGTTTTGTATTGGAAGGATCCTGTAGGGGTTCTTCTAAGATGCTTGGACCTAGATGAGGCAAAGCAAACCATGTTTGACTTTCATGATAACCTATGTGGAGGCCATCAGTTTTGGAGGACTGCAACATATAAAATACTCAGAGTTGGGTAATTTTGGCCTAGTTTATTCACTGATGTATGTGCAAAGATCAGGGCTTGTGATAGATGTCATAAATTCTTAGGCAAGCAGCAGCTAAAATATTTGCCTCTGAAGCCCATAATGGTATCTAGTCCTTTCCAGCAATGGGGATTAGATTTCATTGGAGAAACCCATCCAGCTTAAAGTGGTCAACATCGTTGGGTCCTGACTTCCACTGATTATTTCACCAAGTGGATACAGGCCATTCCTACGAGAAATGCAACACATAAAGTGGTCATTCGCTTCCTGGAAGACATTTTGTCAAGGTTTGGATGTCCTAACAAGATTATGACTGAAAATGTTGCAACTTTTAAAGCCTAACCTCTTGTCAAGTTCTGTGAAAAGTTTGGAATCAAACTTATTCATTCTACTCCTTATTACCCTCAAGGTAATGGCTTGGCAGATTCCTCTAAAAAAAGTCTAGTAAAGATCATCAAAAAACTACTGGAGGATAACAAAAAGTCTTGGGATTCAATGCTGAAGTTTGCTCTATGGGCAGATAGAGTAACCACTAAGAGATAAATTGGTACTACCCCATTTTAGTTGGTCTATGGAACTAAGGTTATTTTTCCTTCTCAACTTGCATTACCTGTGGAAAAAAAAAATTCAACACCAACAAGGAGAGCCAGAAGATTGATCAGGAGGATGCATTAGCTAGAGGAAGTACAACAAACTAGGGAGCAACGCTTTGATAAAGCACATAGTCATCAACATAAATCAAGCAATCTTTTGGCAAGAAGGTAAAGAAAGAATATTTCCAGTTGGGAGACCTGGTGCTCAAATGGAATGCACAAAGGCAAGATAAGGGTAAACATGGTAAATTCAAATCCTTGTGGATTGATCCTTTCAAGATTTTTGAAGTTTTTCAAAATAACACTTGTAAATTGCAGAACTTGGAAGACTCTGAACTTTCTGGTGGCCCATTTAATAGCCATTTTCTGAAGAAGTACTTTTCTTAAAGCCACGAGTGGCTTTCCTTTCATTGTAAAAATCAGTTTTAGTTTGTTTTGTTTCTTAAATAATGACCCATAGCCCTTGGATAAGACACTGAAACCTCATGTTCGTGACAACTCACAGGGAGCATGACATCCCCTGTCTAGCCAATGTTATCACATAAAATTACAATGGGTCAATGGTCAAAAATCTTTTTAATTTTTTATTTTGAGTCATAGGTTGTTATGTCCTTTTGCTAAAGTCATTTTTCAATTTTTTATGATGTAAATAAGCTAAGGTTAAGTTGTTTTTGGTCTATAGTCCTTGGGTTATATCTTGGTTATCATGACAACTTGGACAAACCTTCATGAGTCACATATTTCAAATTCTCCATCATCACCCTGACATGTCACCTCCTCCATGTTGTACTCAGACCCCTCCTTTTGTTACCTTTACCCGTTAAGATGTCAAATCAAGTTTGACATGTATGTTGCCAACTCATTAGGATAGTTCACAGTGAATTCAAAGGTACAACATGCATTCATAGGAATCATTTCATTTATGGGTCGTGTAATGTGAAGATCTCCTTGTTTTCAAAGCTGATTTTTAAAACCATATCCAGGGATTATGTAATAAATGTTTTTAATTGTTTTCTCCAAGTGGACAAATCATTTTCAGCTCGACGCTGTGAACTTGTGCTATAGACAAGCGCTATGAAGTCGGCGCTGCAAACTGGCTGAAGAAGACGAGTTGGAGGTTGGGCTACTTGCAGACACCATTGTACAACCTTAAATATACCAACTTTCAACTTAAGGACTCCAGGTACTCCATGAGTATTTTCACCTTATTTGACGAACAAGAAAGGGTTTGTTAGTTGTTTTTCCTTTTGGGCTCTGCGAACTGTTGATAGGTGTTGCAAACTGTCTCATCTACTTGCTAACAAGTTCCCAAACCCATTTTCATGTGCTCCGAACCTTTCTCATTAAGCTATAAGTATCCCTAGGTTCTGTCCACCTTTCCCAATTATCCATTTTGTTGCTTTGCTTATCTTTTCCAAGTGCTACAAACCCTCTTTTATGGCTCTACGAACTTTGTGCAACAAGCATGGCGCTGCGAACCCTTTGTTCCAGCACCTTTTTCAAAACCTGTCTCCTGCAAGCTCAACAAATTCAATTACACTCCTATCCAGTCTGCACTGTGAAATTAGTCACCTGTGGAAGTCAACCTGAATTTTGCAAAAGAGCAGTGAGGTTGTGAACAAGTTTGAGGTTGATAAGACTTGTTCTGTAAAGTTCTGTTATGATATGCCTTCATGATATTTTTAGTATTCTTTCCCTTCATCTTCCTGATTTAAAGATACCTTGTCTTGTTCCTGGAGGTCAAATGAGTTGAGAAACACAGAAGTTTTACACAGAACCAACCTATTGGGAAAGTTTATCCATTAAAACCCTAACCCTCTGTTTTCCCTATTTCACCTCTAACCATCATTAAATCTTGTTATAAGGTTTTTTACAAACAACATTAATGGATACTCCATAGCAAAGGAAGGCTCACAAAGGAGGGGAAATTGTGACAACAAATCCCTACGACATGCAAATTTTTCATTATGAACCCTTGATCAGGGAAGTTTTGCAAAGAGTAGGTTGCATTAATATTTGTCAGAAAATGCAGAGGGCGCACCCAGAGGTGGCTAAGGAGTTTTCCCTTAATTTTTATGGGACCAAAACTAAGGTTGGGACATTGCATTTTGAGGTATCTGAATTATCCATCTCAACAACAACTGAGATACCTAACAATGGTGAGAGTGGTTCAAGGCCATGACCCTCAATGGTGCTTTTTCCAAGGAATTCCTCAAACCAGAATACAAAGGGGACAATTTGTCAAAGGGAGTACCCATGAACCATATGTTGGAGGGTTTTGATAAGATGTTGAAGGTGAATCAAATATATTTTACCTATGAAGGGAGATTTAACATGATATATCAATACCATATAAGGCTATTGTTACACTTCACAGGAAAGGATGCCATGAATCTGCCTTTCTACCTGTTTAGAAGTATTGGCAAAATGTTTGACAGGGTCCAAGCCAAATCAAAAGTAGTTGATACAAGTGTCTTCCATTCGGGTCTTATAAAGATGCTAGTGATGGAGGAATTGAGAAAGAAAAACATGGATTGGGAAGAATTTATTACCTCTTCACACTTCCAGCTAAACGTTGCTCCCACTCCACAGTATAAAATGCAAAGCCCTCTTCATATTGACAAGACCGTAAATTCAAAAGTGAACAAGAAAAGGAAGAGCACCAAGACTGCTAGAGATGATAAAGAAACTAAGGATCATGAAGGAGGAGGACCTTCAGAGTCTTCAAGAGACAAACTTCACCTATTCCAGATCCGAGTCTAGTAGAGGTTCCGTCAACTAAAGCTACAAGTTTGAGAAGAAGGAAGCTGGTGTTTCCTTCACCCAGTGCAGCTGACAAGGAAAAACTAGGAGGCCTCTTACCAGAGCATCAACCAAGCAAGAGATCCTTTTGAAGGATGATGCAGTAGCAGCTTCAACCCAGAGGAAAGGTAAATCCATAGCTGCTGAGAATCCTGTTGAAATCATTGACACCACCACTCCTCAAAATGAGAGCAAACATTCTTTTAAGAGGCTCAAACGACAACTTAAAGAGGCAAGGGTTGAAGTTGATGAAATGAAGAAGGGGGAAGTTGGTTGCAAAGAAGAAGATTAATGGACTCATGGACATGTATAGTGAAATTGTTAACAAGGTGAGATTTATAGCTAAAAGGTTTCGACCCCTCCATAGGCAGCTCAGAAACTTATACAGACAAAACAAAGCCTACCAGGCTCAGATATGCTAGCTAAAGATGGAGTTGCAAACTTATACAGACAAAACAAAGCCTACCAGGCTCGGATATGCTAGCTAAAGATGGAGTTGCAAACTTTCAAAGAGGAGCTAGCCAAGAAGAATCTGGATATGCTAGCTAAAGTTGCCACTAAGAGGAGCTCCAGAGTCAGAAAATGAAGAATATGAACACCTTAACTCATATCAGTTTTGACAGTTTCATGTTTTTTGTATTTTGCAATTTTGAGAATGGTCATGTTTGATAAATCATGTTCAGCTATTGGGGTGCTATCTTTGTAGTTATATATCATGATCATATGTTATTATAATAGTTTGCGGCACTGGAAATAGTTTTTGGAATATTTTAAGGCGTTTTCAAATGAAATAAGCAACTACATGAAAGTTCACAGCGTCTGGCGTTGTGAATTGGCTCATACAGGTTAGCGTTGTGAACTGTGCTGCGAACTCTTGTTCTGGAGATTTTGAAGGAATCAACAGCTTCCAGATGGTCAGCTGAATGTGTGACACTTGTTTGAGGGTCAGTTGAAAGCTGGGAAGCCATCTGCCAAAGAAAGAATGCGCTCAAAGGGACAATTCATCAGCAATAAAGAAATGTTAAGGGTGTTGCCAATATTAGCCTAGTTTTTAGCATTTTAGTTATTTTATGTTATCCACATGTTGACACACTTCTTTGAGGGCACGTGGATCCTAGGATAAGGTAGTTATTCAGATTGTAAAGATGTCATTGACAGTCTAGAGTATAAAAGAAACATGGTAACTCAATTAGAAGGTTCGAATGATTTTTATGAGACTCATATTTTGAGATTGTGAATGTAACAAAGACAACTTTGATTTTATGTACCAGATCTTAGATTTTTTGGCTAATAGAAATCAGTCTTTTCCCTTTATCATCTTATTTCTATCTTCCTCTGATTTGCATCTGTTGAAGGTTTCAATTGATCTATTGTATCTGCATTACAGTGAAGGATTTGTTGTGATGTTGTTCATGATTTCATCAGAGTTTCCCTTTTGATTTAAGAAGTTCTTGTTTCAAAAGGTTTTCTTCATATATCTATTAGTATTACCTGATGTAAATGGTATATATATTTCACCTTTCTTACTGACACATTCCCCCTATTCATCGTATTCTTTAAACCATGATCCAAGTTATTCAAAACCTCATTTGTTGGTGCATCTTATCTGGAACTTACTGTGATTGACACTGTTTTACTGAGTTTTTTATCCATTCATCGCCTTATCATAAAAACTTATTTTAAACCCACTGATGAGTGTTGACCTTACACTTTAGCAGTCAAAGTGTGACTTTCAGTGCTAACATAGATAATGTGGACAAAGTGACATGGATGGGGGCAAGACCTTTGGGCATGGGTTTCATGACATACAAGGGATTGTAGTGTCTCATTTATGGGTGCCTTTGTAGAGGGTGTGTTGCACCTTCGTTTTCAATGCAACCTTTTTCCAAGCCCATTTATTGCCTTTTATTCTTTTAAGACGTTTACAGGTTGAAGACAAGGCGGGGCTTTTACTGAAGCATGAAAAATAAGATGTCTCTACGTGAACATGGAAAGATGTCTCTACATGAAGTAGGTAGGTGCAGAGGCCTAGAAGAGCAGAAGAGCGCTCAGAAGGTTCTAGAGGAGAGAGAACCTATAATACCAAAAATCCACAACTCAAAAGAAAGCTTGGGGAGATATTGGGTAGTAGGTACAAAGGCTTAGTTGCAACTCACTTTTGAGTATGGAGAAGCTCAAAGATTGAGTGATGCATGGAGATAAGGAAGACAGAGTGAGGATGGATGCAACTATGAAGATCACATGATCATGAGATCATGGAAATTTTATACCCTAGGAGTATGATGCAGGAGCATCCAACCCCCCAAATCATAATCGGATTTTCGAACCTCCCACAGGAGACAACGTGGCCATGAAGACACGATTTTCTTGTATTTGATTTAATTGTTAATTATTTTTTATAGTATTCCAGATTTTAGGCGATATTATGAGGATATATCAGATCTAGAATGATATGATCTGTTTATTCTCATGGTTATAAATGTAGCTTTCAGGTGTAGTTTGAAAAGGGCAGTGGGCCTACGCAATGTAAGATCAGGTGCCGAGAGGGCGACCTGGCCCATAGAGGCCATAGTGTAATTCGAGCTCGAAATCTAATAAATTGTGTATTTTATCGTATTTTGGTTTGTTTGAGATCGTGGGTAATCTCTGTTAAGTGTTTATGCACATATATGAATTTGCTGCCATGGGCTCTGTTGCAATCCATGTTGTGGGCGTCACAACCCACAGGTTCGAGGATCGAATCTTATAAAAACTCAATTTGAAGGACCCTAGTTTTGTTCTTCATCATTGGGTTGAGTTAACGTTTGCCTGGTTGATTTATGTTATAGTCGAAGTCGACGTTCCTTTGCCCGGTCGACTTAATCCCTCATGGGTCGATTTCTTACTGAGTTTACTCAGCGTTTTGGCCGACTCATTACCCAGTCGACTTGGATTTCGACGGGGGTCGGATTATTTCCATTGTTAGTCGACTTGACTTTCGACGGGTCAGATTTACTCAGTCAGTCGACTTCCTTTTGCTTGGACGAGTTCGAATTTTGTTGGCCGTTTTTAGAGATTACTGAACGTTTTATACTTTGTTGGGCGTTTTTAAACGTGGCTGGGTGGTTTCCTAATAGCTCAGAGATATTTAGAAGCTATAGGGTGAATTCCTATCAATTTTGGCATATTTAGAAGTGGCCAGGTGTATTTAGAAGATGTTGGGCATTTTCAAAGTTGCTAGAATGTTTTCCCTCTTTGTTGGTATCCCAAATTCATCCCTCATAAATTTCTCTTCACCAATGGTAACCCAATTCACCCTTTGAGCAATTATTCCCACTAACAGTTGACTCGACTCATTCGTCGAGTAGTTTTCTTCGCTATTGGTCAACTCATTCCATTGGGCTATTTTCCCCCTTCTTTGTTTGGCTGACTTCACTTGCTTGTCAACTAGAATTTCACTATGGTCGACCAGATTATCTTTTGGTCGATTTATCTTCTTTAGAAAACATGGGCATGGTAACAAATTTATGAACATATGTACAAGCCATTGGACAATAAGACAAGTCTGAGAACATAGGGGATTGCAATCAGTGGTTTCCATTGGTTGCACAAAAAAAGGCCTTGCAACTATTTAAAAGGACAGAGGCTACACTATGGATAGAGAACCTCCATAGCATTGGATTCTGGTCACTAACTTCAAAAAATTTGCAGAGCCTTGATCTTTATTGATTTGGTTGCTATTGTGTCACCAACTGGTTGTGGTGTGCAAGTTACAAGCTAGAAAGGATTTGCAACAGACAAGAAGAGAAATTATAGAGCATCACATAGGAATAGAGGCCCAGTGACTTTTATACAGACAAAGCTCTATATATAAGATTGAAACATAGATCATAAATTAAATTTCCACATAACATATGTGTTGGTGAAGCGAATGGGCTATGAGCTTCTTGATTACAGATCAGAGACCCTTAGGTTGGTAATCTATAGACCTGACATAGAGTGACTACCTCGAGATAGCCTACTTCACCCTGGTGGTATCATAGCCCAGCTTGGGGGTGGCTTGTTGTAGAGAGAATATGTACAACAAAGCCTCTGGTTGGGTGGAATATTGCTCTGCCTCGGTTAGTTTGGATTTCAAACATATAAGTTCATCTTACTATTTAATTGGGCTATTACAATGCACTCTGTTGTTGTTTCGTTGTTTGAATGCTAAGAGTGAATTGCTACAAGCTTGCTATTGTTTGTATTGAATGGATAATCAAAGTTATGCATGCCAATGAAAGCATATGATGTTTTTTGCTATTGTTTCTTGGCTTGTGCCGAAGATTGCTTGCTTGAAGCTACTTATTTATTTTGATGAGAAATCCATTTCATGGATATCAATGTATTCCTACAGTGGGAATTAGAAATCTCACCACAACTTTAGTGATTATAGGTCATGTGGATGTATAATATGGACATAGGATGCCACTGGGGAATAAAGGATACAACTATTGTTTGTAATTTATATGGTTGTAGCTATCTATCCCTTAACAAAATGAAACCATGCCTATGTTTATGAATATGTGTGTGGATGGGACAAGGACTTGGAAAATAATCCTTGGTAAATGAATAGGGCTCAAACCCTATTACAATTTATAAATGTGTTGTTGAGAATGAGCTAAGACAATGGCTTAAGCCCTTTGGAAAAGAATTATAAATTTTTAAAGAGGAAAACTTGTAGGTTTTTTTTTTGGTATGCCAGTAGTTGTATTACCTTTCAGGATCAAAATTTACATATAATGTATGAGGAACTGGTGCTAAGGCTGCCATGAAAGGAAACCAACCCCACCACCATAGATAAAAGTCCCATAAAATTATGCTATAACAATTACTATCTAACAAATTGTTAGGATGAACAGTCAAAATAGCTAAGCTAAGCCTATTACTGAAGCAAAAAAGATAGCTCTGTGGTTTGGTAGGCCAAATAGAGGCTATGAAAAACAAAAAATAACAAGCCATGAAAATTACTTGCTTGTGTAGCTATAGGAGAAAGCATGCTCGAACGAGTCCGACCATTTTGGCTCCATTGTAGCCTATAGCAGCTCCTCAATGGTGCAGTGTTGAGTTGGGTCTTGTGCTCCCAAATCCAAAAGCCGGTCTAGGCGCTTCTCCATTAGCACCTCGTGAAATTTCATTCCGACATTGTCTCGTTGCAATGCTAAAATGGTTTCCCTCTTAACATCAGTGAAGACAGGGTGAGCCAGAGGCATGGGTGCAGAACTGGAGGCTACATCCAGATTGGGGGGAAGCAGACCTGTGGCGGAAGTCATGGGTGACGCTGAGGGTGGCTTTCGATCAGTGGCTTTGCCCGTAGGAGGAGAGAAACGTTGAGCCATTTTGGTGTGGCAGAGACATGTGCAACAAGAATGAGAAGTTTAAAGAGTGCGTCCACTCTGAGATGAGTGCAAGCTGGGTCTAAGCGAGCGACCTCACGTTCTAGGCATAAGATGACACCAGGGTGGATCGTGCAGAGGGAGATAGGGGGTGCAACAGGTGCGCGAGGCCAAAGGTGTTGGTTGTGAAGCTTGATTATCTTCCTGATTTAGAGGTTTGTTTCAGCTGTGCTTGGACCCCATAAGCCCCCCTACAACTATCGCTAGGGGGGTCCAGGGGGAGCGACGACAATTTTTTTAGCCCCCCCCCCACACCGGGAGATTCGAAGGCAGCGCCCCCAAAGAGAAATATTGGGAAAAATTGGCTTGTAAAATATTGTAATTTTGTAGTCAATCTGGACTGTTCATTATAAGGTCGTAGATCTGACGGTAGAAGTTATTTTAGTGATTTTTTTCCCTAGAAGGCAACCCTCTTTTATGAGGGAATTGTATTGCGGCTGTGTATGTGTGTGATTATTGTATTATGAGAGAGGATACTATGAGAGGAAGAAGAGGAAGTTACAACGGTTGAGTTGTAGGTTGTATCCCTTCATTTTGCTGGATAATAAAAAGGAAGGACCTGACAATTTCTCTGGTGGATGTAGCCCACACTAGGTGAACCACGTATATCTATGTCTCTATTGTATTGTGTATATTTTGTGTTTTATTTCCACATTTGTTTTATTTTATTGCTCCACGATCCTGTTTTTCTAACAAAAGGAGGGTGGTTGGAGCAGAAGAGGAGATTGAGCATGGAAGAAGAGCAAGTGCAGGGAGAAGAGCTTGCAGGGCCGAGGAAAGAGCGTAATGAGCCATATGCTAAGGGAGAGTGATGAGGTTAACCCACAGAGTGATCTGAGGAGATATCATAGTCACACGAGCGTTGTACAAGATGGAGGACAATAGTAGGTGCGCTTGTAGAGGCGATCACAGATGAAACAAATGAGCATTGTTGGGTCGCCACCCTAGGAGAGAGGGGGTGGTTGACGTGCATGGTCGCATGGTGTACATGGTCGCTAGATGTCACCCCATTTGGGGTTGGGCTGTCTTTGAGAGCCATTGTCAAGCAATCATCAAATAAGGGGTGATCTGGGGAGTGGGAAGGTGAACAGAGGAGATCACCATTAGTGAGAGTCACCCCTGTGTTGGCTAGTTTATCAACAATTTGATTGGCTTCCTTGTGGATGTGATAAGGGATGAGGGCGATGTTAGGGAGAATTAAGGATTGGAGGAGTTCCAAGTTGCTAAGGAGTCACCATTTAGGGGAGATTTTGGAGGGGGTCGAACCAGTGAGTAACTTGGAGTAGAGGTTTAAAATGATTTGAGAGTCACCCTCCACGATGAGCTTGAGGAAAACTTGTAGTTTTCTACGTATCACATAAATAAGTTTTTAGCACAATACAACGTGTATCACATGAATAAAATCTTGGTGTGATACAACGTGTATCGCATCGAAATTTTTTTCCATGCGATACGACATTATTGTTTGGGAAGGTGGGCTGTAAGACTTTAAAATTGGGAAAATTCAAGGAAGTTTGTGTATCACACGAGAAAGATTTTGTGGTAGTGCGATGTATCGCACCAAAATAATTTTAGTGTGATACATAGGAAGGAAGAGATATTTGTGGCAGTGTGAAACGCTTATTGCACTGAGGAAAGTTTGAAGAGTGTGATGCATCATATCGAAAGATTTTTTGGTGTGATACATCGCAATAAAACAATCTTTGTTGCGATACGATAAAGAGAGGAAAGACAACTTCATCACAAGATGAAAACTTTGTAGCAACACGATAAAGGAATGGACGAAGAGCGTGTTGTACCAAAAGATTTTTGGTGCAATGCGATGCATCACACCAAATGAAAGATTGGTGTGATACATCGCAATGAGACAATTTTTGTGGGGATGTAATAAGCAAAAAGAGTTGGGTTCAACAATATGCCTATACAAGTGATGACATGGACCGTACAAAGGATGTGTATGGACAAAGTCCACAGTGGGAAGATTAGTGTACAAATGTGGACGTGGACTGTACAAATGATGAAGTTGACAGGGTCCATGTGGCAATGGCTAAGGGCTCGACATGTTGAGAAAAAATTAATTGGCGCTTAGGAAAATCTTCCTTTCGGTGGACTGGATTAACTCGTTTCGATGAGTAGGATTAAATCGTTTCAGTGGCCCAAATTAACTTGCATTCAATGATGGGAAATAACTCTTCTATCGACACATTGGAAAATCATCCTATCGAATGCTCGAGAAAAACTTATGTATCAACACTCAGAGAAAACTTATCTTGGTGCACCCAAATGACTTTCATAGCGATGAACTAAAGTAACCTTGGAGCACCAATGATACAGGTGACCATGCCACATTAGTGAGCATGTGTTGTGCCAAGTTAGTCAAGAGTACTACGTGGGCTTGTTGCTGCAAGGGAGCACTGATGCATAAGAATTTCAAAAGATCATAACTTTTTGGTCCAACTTGGAATTAAGCAAAAGTACAGTCGTGAGAAAAATAAAAAATCACAAGGAGCAAAATTGGTTTATGAACTCAAAATTGGTGTCTAAATTGTATATAAGAAAGATGAATTAGTAGAAAAATGTGAAACTCCGTACACCTAACTATCCTCATAGTGTTTAGGGGGTCGGGTATGTGACGTTACCCAAGCCTATGTATATCTATTTTGCATTCAAATTTCTTAGACGCGGACTCTCTTCGAGATTATTCCACATGCC
>ML792423.1:304456-318875 GCA_009831015.1 Picea engelmannii | reverse complement strand
GTTGACACTTGTCACCCTGGGAACTGCATGCGTTCCATCCGTACGCCTTTCTCCCACCACTTGGGGAATCACGGGTCCTTCCAAAGGACTTAGGATAAAATAATGTGCACATGGATTTTTAGGAATAATATTAAAATATTATTCCAAGCCTAAGACCCCTAGGCTTAGCCCCTAGGCTCCTTACTCAGCCCCTTTCCCACCTTTTAGCCCCTTGATCCCTTGCCCACTCTGTGGACGCTCAGTCCCCCATCACTCTTTCATCGTGGTCGGTCTGCACTGGCGGTATTTATATTTTATTAAATGACCTGCATACATACAAGTACATCAACAGGCTCCTAGCCTTCAACACTTAGGCTCCCGGGCCTAACAAAACTCATAAGCCTACAGCTTATACGAAACTTGGCTCACCAGCCTATAGAACATATTTACAATTCTTTGCATATAACATGATCTGTAACGGGGCTCGGCCTTGGGGACACTACAACTTGACTGTTCCTTGGAAATGATACAAGGGAGTATGGGTTTGATCCTGAGAGTTATGACTTTTGTTATGATCTTGTAGATGACATTACATAGCGCAATCTGTCGAAACTCCTTTGGATTTGTAACACACTCTTATTTAGGGATCAAAGTGAGGAAAGTGGCATTAAAAGATGATAGTACTTTCTTTGAGGTTATGTATTCCTCCACCAGTGCATAAACCTATTCTCTAATCATCGACCAACAATAATGGAAGAAATTCGTGGTGAAGCCATTCGGCCCAGGGGCCTTACTCGATGGAATTTCCTTGATGGCCTAGTCCACTTCTTCTTGCATGATTGGTATCATGAGGGATTTAGTCTACACCATGGTGATGATGGTTGGGATATGCTGAGTGATTCTTTTGATGGCTGGCATTTTATCCAAAGGGGGTTTTGAAAGACGTTCTTTGTAGTAGCTTACTAGCTCATCTTCAATGTTTGTATGGTCCATAAGAGTGTTACCTTGTGAGTCCTCAAGATTTGTGATGCGATTGATGTACCTTTTGTGGATCATGGAGCGGTGGAAGAACTTTGTGTTTTTGTCTCCCTCCTTAAGCCATTGAACCCACGATTTTTTCCTCCAAAGAATATCCTCCTATTTGTGTCTTTTTGCAAGTTTCTTTTTTAGAGTCGTTTCCTCATAGAGCAAGGGTTCCGAGTAGCCTGATGCCATGGAATCCCGCGGAACCTCCTCCAGATGTTGTTCTAGGGCCTTTTTTGCAAGGAAAACGTCCCCAAAAACATTTTTGTTCCATCCGCGTAGCTGTTTTTTGAAATTCTTCAGGTGTTGGTGGAATTTGTACATCCGCATGCCATGTTCATTTTTTGTGTTGGCCCACCAGGTTTGGGAAAGATCCGAGAAGTCTGGGTGGGTTAACCAAAATTCCTCAAAGTAGAAGGGTTTGAACTTTGGTGTTGCCATTGTCTTTACCCAAAGATGGATTGGATAGTGATGTGAGCCGACCTTTGGTAGGATAACTTGCTCAATAATTGGGCCTACAAGAATTATGTTCTCCAAAATTAGGAGGTCATCTAGGCGACTAACAAAGTGTTGATTCCATGCTCACTTACTGGTCCAAGTGTAGGGTCCATTCCTTGTCTCTATATCTATTAGGTTAAGGTTTTCTATAAGGTGGCGAAACTTGTTGTTGTCATGTTCCAGGAGTTTTATACCCCCGCTTGTTTCCTCTAGGGTGAGGATGATGTTGAAATCTCCTCTGAGTATCCATCGTTCTTGTCCTTGTAGTGTGTTGATGTAGGTAAGACTGTCTATGAAGTGATATTTTTCTTGGTTGAGATGAGGGTCATAGGAATTCGTTATGAATCCTGCTTTACTAGACCCTATTACTCTATAATTAGTAGTAAGCGTTCCCACTATTGAATAGGCGATTTCTAGGATGATGGTGGCTGGATTCCACAGGATGGTTAATCCCCCTGTTTCCCCTTTGGAGTCAGTGTAGGTGAAGTTGCAATGCCTCCAGCATCTTCTGAAAGTTTCTTCTAATATTCCAAGTGATAATCTTCATCATATTTAATTGCGGGGAGGGTGGAAAAAGCCTTCCGAGGGGTGTTTTATTTGCACTGAGTTAGTCATGAAGTTTCCTACCTCTTTGATTAGTTGTTGTGTCGTCTTACGCCCCCATCTCTTTCTTTCTTTCTGGTTCTGCTTGTGATCTGTGTAGGGCTCTAGGTGTACACCAAATCATGAGGTGTCCTCTAGCTTATCTAGGTCAATGTCTGCGAGCTCATTTTCATCTATCTGCATTATGATGTCACTATCATCATGTTCTGGGATTGTTCCTGGTGTTGTGTAAGCTTGGGGATTCTGGCCTGAGATCTATTCTAATACCGGCTCAAGGGTTTTCTTGTCCTTACCGGTTCCTTCTCTTGGTGCCCTTGTTTTATGAGGGTTTTCCACCTCCTCTGCGTTCGATAACTTGTTGAGAGCGTCAAAGGATTTTTGGGTTGGGGTTTGATTGTTACTTGTCTGCATTTCATTTTTTGATGTGTGCTTCTTATGCCCTTGCACCTAGGTGAAACCCTCTTGCTATGTTTCCTCTGTTGTTGTCCATGTTGGTGCATTGAGGGGGAAGTCTCTAAAGAGATGCCCATGTTAATGGAATTTTCGACATCTAAAGGGGATGTGCTCATAGTCTATGGTTTGTGTCCATTCTTCATCCTGATACTCTATGGTAACAGATATTGATAGGGCTTTTAAGGTGTTTATGTAAACATAGATTCAAGCATAGGAAGTGTATTTTCACTGCTTTCTGGCCTCTGAAGATTTGACATATCTTCCTAGCGTGCTTCCTATTCCTGTCAAGATTTCCTCTAGCTAGAACTCTCGGGGGAGGGAATACAAGAATATCCAGACTGGGGCACAGGAAATGTCTTCCTTCTTCAGGAAAAAGTGATCTGTCCAGAACCGTAGATATAGCCTCGTCGAGTTGTAGAAGTATTGACCATTTTCAAAAACCCTGTCCTTGTCCTCCAAGCTATAAAATATGATTATGAAGAAGCCTTTTGAGCTTAGTTGCAGTTCATAATTCCCTTTTGGGTTCCACCAGTACTTGATCCATTTTATGAGATCCTTCTGAGATGGCCAGATCCCTAAAAATTTTCCTATCAAAGCATGATCTTTCCTAAATTGTGTATGTTCTCCTACCCTTGTGGATTTTATTACATATTTCAGAGTTATTAGTGCTTGTGGTATGAATTTACCTGATACCCAGTTCCGAGATTCCTTTGGATGCGACGAGTCGACTTCCATATCCATACTTTTCCCATTGCTTTGTTCTTCTTGTAGTAGGTTCTCTATTAGGTGCAGCGGCGGATCAAAGGAGGTCCTCCTCGCTCTGACGGCATCCATCTCATTCGCAACATCGTTCTTGTATGAGGGGTTTTTCACCCCTCCGTCTGAGGTCATGTTGCGCGGGCAAGACTAACCAGGATCGCAGGTACAACACTATGTTTTTTGGTGCAGAGAAGGGCCTGACGCCTTAGTAGGGAGTGCATGCACTTGCAACTTATATACTTATCATTAAAATATTTTTAAATGTATTACATAATTATATATTCATATATATTTCAGTATATAAAGTAATAAATACTTTATATAAAAATCCATCTATATATATTTTATAAAAATTCATCAATACTTTTACTATTTTATTTTAATTTAACTTTTTAATTACAAAGCATATCCTCTATTGCGGATGACTTAGACGAACGCACGGTTTGACAACTTCCGTAGTGACACTGACAACGCCGAGACAAACCCAGTTTGGTGCAGCAGTTAAGCTAATTTTATGGCAGTGGCGTGCATCACCCTTATTTTTTATTTTTTTGAAGTCGAAAACCAAACGAGCTGGGCAGTACTGAGTTTTTAACCTAAGCCAAACGAGCTGGGTAGTACTGAGTTTTTATGGTATTTTATAAACAAGAAAGACAAATCTGCACCAAACTGCGCTTTTCACGGCGCTGTCAAGAGTACTGCGTGAAGTCGTCATACAGATAATATTAGTTTGTAGAAAATATTAAATATTAGTATTTTCAAAGACATCCTACTATAACTACATTAACAATTAAAATATAAAATTTATATTATAAATTCAGAAAAAATAAAAATATTAAATTCATATTATAAATTTAGAAAAAATACAAGGTATTAGAATCATGAGTTATTTTCAATAATATAAGTTTTTGGAAAGAAATTCAATTGTTAAGGAACTCAACACCTATATGAATCAAGATATATGTCTTATATTTTGTTAATTCAATTTACTATATTTCATCTTTCTATATCATGTTTAAATTCATTGTAAAAGTAACTTGAATAATGTTTTCAATTTAACATATTCTGTTTTTTCATGTTTACATTGCTATTGAGAAAATTATTAATAATAAAAAAAATGTTTCAATCTTTATATTAAATACTACATACATGTATATTTAATATATATATAGAGACAATCAACTTAAATTCATCCCTCATAGTGAGTAGCACCAATAGTTATCAACTCCATAAAAGTCCAAAGCTATTTTAAGTATAAAATTTGAGAAATTATTTTCATCTCAAGAAATTTAATCCCTCTAAATACATCATGAATTAGGAATTATGATGGATTTAGGTTGGTACTATGTATCAATATTATAATGTCACATAGTAATGTATTTTTTGTGTTTTTTTTTTTTTTAAATTAAATTAACTAGTTTTTCATTCAAACTAAATAAATTGTTATAGTTTAACAATTTAGATAGTAAAAAATTTAGATGTAATTGCTATGCACATTATGTTCAATCACAATAATTGATAATGAACACTTGAAAACAAATTACATATCTTCAATAATATTGAGACTAATTCCCTTTATATATTTAAATATCAATTAAATTATTTAATAAAAAAATTATTATATTTTTTAATGATATGTTTAATTTATGAAATTTTAAGTAAGTTTATTTTTTATTTTTAATTCCCTTTATATATTTATATATCAATTAAATTATTAAATAAAAAATTATTATCTTTTTTTTATGATATGTTTAATTTATTAAATTTTATGTTTATTTTTTATTTTTAAATATTAACATAGTTGCTCATATACAATTTTTTTGGTTGAAAGTTACTGTTTTAAATAAAATAATTTATTACATTTAAAATATAAAAAAAATAATTTAATAAATAAAATGAAAAATATACTATCTTTAATATAGCACTTTAAATTAAGATTTTATTAAAAAACAATTTTACCTTTAAGTAAAATGATTTATTACATCTAAAATATCAAAAAATCTTATTTAACAAATAAAATGAAAACTATTTTAAATTAAGAGTTTATTAAAAGACAAAGTTTTGCCTAAAACTTTTTGTAAGAGAGAATATAAAAATTCAAGACTTAAAAATAAATAAATTAGAAAGTTAAATGGTTAAGTTGAAAGTAAATTTAAAACTGGTTTTCAACAAGATAAAGGAAAAAAATTCAGAAAATATTGAAGATATTTTTTGGAAAAACAAAACTCAAAAAATATTTAATATATTTTCAAAAAATAAAGTATTACTATGGCTAATTTGTTTTTTTGAAAAGTTATGTAAGTAGTACTATGGAAAATTTGGCTTTTCTTAATTGTATTGGAAATTTTCCATAAAAATAAATAAATAAATTAATGGTAAATTTGGTTGTTATTGTTATTAAGAAATTATATTAAAAAAATTGTTGTTATTGAAATATATTTAATTTATGGTCTACATTGAAATATATTTTATGTTATTATTAGTTTTTTTAAATGTTACATGTCAACTCCATGTTGAGTAAATAAGGATTTACTCATCCCCAAATCCATCTTAATTTTGGATCTAGCATTCACGTAGAGAGATCAAATCCATGGAGGTGCAAAAGTTTTCACCTAGAAGAACTTGATCCATCTCCCCTAATAATAGATCAAGAGTTAACATAACTTTATGGTGGTTATTTGTGTGTGTATATATATGTATGCATGTCACTTATAAACTTCATGTTGAACATGGAAGAAATTACACATTTCCCTCGTACTAGGTTGTACAAAGTATCACTACTAAATTAAAAAAATTTCGAGCAAAACCAAATCTTAGCATATGCCCCTATTAGTCTTATGAAATTGTAGAAAAAAACTCTCTAATTAAAAAAACATTCCATCCATTAAAATGATTATAAATTAAACATATGTTAAAGCCTATTATCCACCAATTTTATCAATAAATTTCACCCTCCTATCTCATTTCTTTCCTCTAGTTTTTTTCATTCATCATTTATCATTTTTATACTTTTCTTAATTCTTTTTCTTCCCTACTTTTTTTTATATATTCAATACTCCCTTATTCACTTTTATTTTTAATAAATTTTAATAAATAAATAATTCTCTTTTTATAGGATTTTTTTTTATTATATCTTATTACTTTTCCTTTTCAATTTATTCGTTTTAATTTATTATATTTTATTAATTAATTAATTATCACCTTATTCTTTATATATATTCTTATCTTTAAATTATAAATATTAATTATCATATTTCACATATTTAATCCTTCCATATTAAATTTTATTTTTAATATTTTTTAATAAATAAATAATTCTCATTTTATAAGGATTTTTTTTTAATTATAGCCTCTTTCTTTCCATTTTATATTTATTCGTTTTAATTTATTATTTATTAGTTTTCACTTTATATCTTATTTTTAATTATAAATATTAATTATCATATTTCACATTGTTTCGTTTCAACCTTGTTTTTTCCTGTTTGATTTTTTGATCAAATTTATACTCGGATGCATTATTTTATTATTTATTTTTGAAATTAAAATTTATTATAATGATGATATTCTATCTGATTTTAAGAAAAACAATAAATTATTTGGATTTATTTAAAATGTTATTTGCATGGTTGAAAAATATTAATTTTTTTTTTCAAGATTAATAAAGTTTTGATAACTTAGAAGGTTCCGAAGGTTGGTATTGGGAGAAATATTTTGAAATTTGGATCTAATATGAGTATAAGTAGGGAATTCTAGGAGAAAATGCTTTTCATTTTAATTCTCTTGGTGTAACTAAGTTTCCAAATTCTTTCTTTCCATGGTGTTTTGGGGATTGGTCAATGCCCATTTTCACTATGCACTTCACAAGAATTAATTCTTATTTTAGCAATATTAATTTTAATCTTTACACTAGTTCATGAGAATTAATTCTTATTTTAGCAATATTGATTCTATTCTTTACACTAGTCAAAACTAAGAGATACGTTTAATCTTCAAGGTTAGAGTTAACCACCTCATAATATCTTAATTTTCTTTTATTCTCTAATTCTTTATCACATCATAGATTCTCCTTAAATTTAAATTGTACAATAACTTCTTCTTTTATTCTCCAATAATTTATTCAATACTTGACATCATTATATTTTAATTAAGTTTCACATATTCTCTTATAATCTTACTTTTAATTTATTTATTTTACTAACTATAATTTATTTCTTTAGTAATTATCAATAATGCCCATATTTTTTAATATTTTATGAAATTAAATTTTATTGTATTTTAATTAAATTTCTTTTGTTTTGTCTATTTCTTTTATTAATTAGCAATAATTCCCTAGTTCCCAATTTTATATTATTTGATTATATTAATTTATCATTCAAAATTTGTTCTACTCTCTATTTTATATTATTTTATTATTTTTACTAATTATCAATAAAATTTAGTTTCCAATTTTATATTATTTGATTATATTGATTTATGAATCAATTTTGTTTAACCTCTATTTTATATTTTATTATTTTTACTAATTATCAATAATGATCTAGTTTCCAATTTTATATTATTTGATTATATTGATTTATGAATCAATTTTTTTTAACCTCTATTTTATATTATTGTAGAATTTGTAATTTATCAAAATTTTAAATGCATTATTCATTATTGGTTTTTATAATTAATCAAATTTAGTCGTATGATTATTTTGATATTCCAAATTTTATCTAATTTATTATTTATATAAAATTTAATTTTATATATTTTAATGACTAATTTATTTTTTCAATATCTTTTTAAAATTTTCTTTTAATAATATTAAGTATATTGTTTACTCAAAATATAAATACCATTTTAAATTGATCTATGGGACCTTAAGAATGGTAAGAATCTTATTTCAATGGGACCTTAAGAATCTTATTTATGTGAAAGAATTGGGAGAGGTGTTGCAAAATCACTATAATTTTGATGACTAGGTCCTTATTGTGACACATATTTTGAAATTCTGATGTAATTTGGGTATATGAAGGGAACTCCACAAGAAAGTATTTTTCATCTTCAACCCTCTTAGTTTTACAAAGATGACAAATTCTCTGTGGTGTTTTGGTAACTATCCAATGCTTAGTTTCTAGATCGTGGGAGTTGGTTTGTGTTGATTTTATTCTTTGTGCTAGTTAGAACTAAGAGATAATTTTGATATTCTAGAATAGGTTTGACCACATCCTTGTAGTATCTTAGCTTCCTTTTATCTTCTAATTCATTATCCCACCACAATTTCTCTTTAAATTTAGATGTAATAATATTTTTAATATTATCGATATTCGAGAGAATGACATAATCATCTATTCCCCAATGATGTGGAATGACATGTTCGTGTAGTCCCGAAAGATTTAGCCAAGACTTGGTGTCTTGATTCCATAACTGCTTGAACTATTGATGTTTTTGGGTAGAGTTTGAAGAATTTTTTATAAGCCTCTTGTCATCCATGTTGTCTATCTTGTTCTTGTACACTAAGTATCTAATCATGGTCATGCACTCAATAGGGGAAAGGCTCTCTTCAATGAAGAGGATAGGATAGGGTGTATTTCCTTTATTTTATAAAATTATTTTGGGTCTATTCTATCTTTCTCCAAGAATATCTTGAGATACTGAATCCCCAAACATATGTTAACTAATCCTTCAGGGTTTTGTTTTCATTGTAACATTGTTTTTAACTAGTAGTTAAACTATCTAGTAGTTAAACTGTCTAGTAATTAAACTATCAAAGTAGTTACCATATGAGTAACTAAATTGTATTCGCATATATTTTCATTCGATAGTTGAATAATATAGTGTTTTGGTGTTTTCCTCACAATGTCTTGTAACATTGTTATCATATCCAGGTGAATGAAGGTAAAGGTGGATATGTCCACGTGAAGAGAATACAACATAAGAGAATTCACCTGTTGCAGTTGAGAGATCCGTGTGGAGAGAGAGGATCATTGCAATTTGCAATATCTGTGGAGATACATCTCCGTTGGAGATATTGGATGATAAAAGGAGATTCTTTGCTATGTTAATCCATTTGTCAGTTGGAAGAATCCATAGAGATAGATGTTGTTTGAGAGAAGGCCACGCCAGGGAATTTGAGTCACCAGAAGGAGGATTTCCTATGTGATAAATTCAACCAATTGGATTCTGTTGTGTAATAAATTATGTTGATTAATTTAAGTTAAAGACAAAATGCATTCATTAATTTCAATTGTTGGAGTTGTCCTTTCCATTAAAGAAAATTATGAGGAATGGTTCAGGAAAATCAAACATACTTTGATTTTTAACGATTTGTGGGATGGTACTTGTGAGAAGACTAGTGATAGCTCATATAATAATGATCCAGAGGAGCCTACAGATGCCAAGGCACTTGTAATTTGGAAAAGAAAGGACAAAAAGGCCTATTCTTTGATTGTTTCCTCAATGAGTGAAGAGGTAAGTAGACATACAGTTTCTTGTAAAACTTCTTTTTCATCCTTAAAGAAACTTAGGGATCTTTATGAATCACATTCAAAACTTGAGATTTTTCAACTAATAATGAAGTTATTTAATTTATAGATGAAGGATAATGATCCTATCAAGTTAACTTCTGAAATTAGATCCCTTTATCACAATATTAAAGCCACTGGTGTAGAGGTTGATGTACAATTTACATATTTTATTAAAGCTCCTTACCCTTCTTATTCACACTATCTTGAATTTATTCAAGCTAGTGAAAATATGAAAGACATGACCTTTGATCAACTTGTTGAGAAAATTGCAGAGAGAGAAAAATCCTTTGGGAAGGAGTCACTTCCCAATGATGAAACTATGTTTCTTGCACAACAAGGGAAGAAGTAAGAAAACACACCTGCTAGAAAAAACACTAGCAATAAAGGTCGTGACATAAGATAATTTCGCAGAAGGGGGGTAAAAATTATCAAGGTGACAAACAACCTTCTTAGAAACAACACCATAACAAAGATAAGCAATCTACACAATGGTATAGATGTGGAAAAATGGGTCATATTGCTAATTTTTGCAGATATCCTTTGGAGAAGATTCGTGATAAGAAAGAGAAAACTCAAGATAAAGATAAGAAACCATCAGAGAAAGGTAATCATCTTGAATCTGCACATTATGTTGTTGCACATTTTAATATTGGCATTGAAGAAGTTTTTAGTACTTCTTTTTCTTCTTGGAATGACACTTGGTTTTTAGATATTGGAGCCACATGCCATATGACATTTATAAAACACTTATTTGAGACATTTAGTGATCAAATTGACGTAGTAGTTTACTTTGCAAAAAAGTCACAGTTAAAACCTTCTGGAATTGTTTCTGTTAGACTTAAATTAAAAGGATTTGTTGATTATATAATTCATGATGTTCTTTATCTGCCATAATTAAAAAAGAATTAATGTCTCTTATCCATATAAGAAAGCAAGGCCTTTCAATTCATGTGTTTGATGGAATCATTGAGATTAGAAGAGCTTCTGATAATATGTTTTTGATGACTGGAGTGGAGGATGGCAATGTTTTGAAACTAAATGGTACATCTTCTAATTCACAGAATTCTGCAAATTTGGCTCAATATAGTGGTACTTTTTCTTCTAGTTTGTTATGACATGCTCGATTTGGTCACATTAATTATGATAGTCTCATAATTATGAAGAAAAAATGAATTCGTTGACTTCCTACTATTCCAAGAAAACTTTCTCAATGTGATGCACGTATTTTAGGCAAGCACAATAAACTGCCTTTTCATGACTCTATGTATCGAGCTTCTAGAAAGATCGTTCTTATTCATTCAGACTTGTGTGGGCCCATCCTTGTTCCATCAACAAATGGAAATAAATATTCTATGAATTTTATTGATGACTATACGAGGATGTGTTGGATTTATTTTTTAAAATAAAACTCTCAATCTTTTGATACATTCAGAAATTTTCATTTGTGGATTAAAAATGAAACTCAACTTCATATTGAAACCCATAGAACTGATAATGGTGGTGAATACACATCTAAGGATTTTGAACAATATTTACAGAACAATGGTATTAAACATCAAACCACTCTTCCTTTTAATCCACAACAAAATGGTGTGGCCGAATGAATGAATAGAACTTTTCTGAATATGATCAGATCAATGATGTTTTTTAAGAATGTCAAATTAATTTTTTGGGGAGAGGCAGTTCTTTGTGTTATTTACATTAAGAATAAAAGTACTTTTGTTGCACTTCACAATAAAACTCCTTATGAAATTTAGCATGGACACCTTCTAGTTGTCAAGCATTTAAAATTTTTTGGTTCCACCTATTATGCTTTGATTCTCACACAATAGAGAAATAAATTGGAAGCAAGAAGTAGAAAGTGCATTTTTCTAGGATATTCTAATATTTCAAAAGCTTATCGACTATATGATGAAGAAAACAAAACAAATATTTTTTCTATAGATGTTGTATTTCTTGAATTTGAAAAAGATGCACTCATTGTCGACAAACAACTTGCTCATCTTGATAGATTTCACTCTAAAAAATTCTATCATGAATGGGATAACAATCTTCCAAATCTTGAAGGAGGGATTCATGTTCTAGATCAATATTTAGAATTTCAATATCCTTCCACAAATTCTTCTTCTTCTGATTCTCCATTAGAGAATGAGGATAGTTTGAATGAAAACAAATATTCTAAATAATCAATATGATCTCTTGAAAAATCTATTCTTCAACCTATTTCAATGACTCTTGAAATTGAGCAATCATTGCAGAAACCAATACCTAGATCATCACACGTCAAGACATTTCCAAGAAAGTATGATGAATTCATCACACCTATTTCTCATGCAAATGGATATGGAAAAAAAGAGACAAGAAGTTATGCGAGTCAGAGTGAAGAAAATGAAGGCAATGTTACTTCAAGCTCAGGTAAGAATTTACATAATTTTTATGATTGTGAATTAAAATTATTTGTTGTTGATGAACCTACTTTGTTTCGAGAAGAAATAACCAATGATGCATGGAGAAGTGAAATGAAGAGAGAGTATGATGCTCTCATAAAAAATGAAACTTGGAGGTTGATGGACCCTCCATTCAGAATCAAACCTATTAGTTGCAAGTAGGTATATAAGAACAAGTATAAAGATGATGGCTCTCTCAATAAACACAAAGAAAGACTTGTAGTGAAAGGATATGCTTAGAAAAAGGTGTTGACTACGCATAAAAATTTCCTCCTACAGCAAAATGTGGCACTATTCAAACTTTGTTTTCTTTAGTAGCACAAAAAGGTTGGAAAATACATCATATGGATGTGAAGACTCCCTTCTTGAATGGAGAATTGAAAGAATATGTTTACATGACTCAACCTGAAGGTTTTACTGTCAAAGGTCAGGAGAAGAAGGTATGTAAATTGGTAAAATCTTTATATCGTTTGAAGCAAGCACCACGAGCATGGTATGAAAAATCAACGAAGCACCTTTTTAAATTAAACTACAATCATTTCAATCTAGATGATGCAACTCTATTGTAAGTTTTAAACCTGTGAAGTAAAGAAATGCATATAGATTCTTAAGCAATACATAAATTAATCAATGGCTCATACACAGAGTACACAACGATTTTATACCAGAAACCCTCAACTGGGAAAAACCTTTCTTATTTTCATTATCTCGAATTTCACCATTCGCTATACAATATATACAATGTTTTTAGGTATTCCGTAGATACCAAAACCCTAATCCCTTAATCTAGGATTAATTTACAAATCCGCTAAAAATAGCAAAGAACCGCCCAAAAAAAAAAATTGGGGGCGTTGCCCCGGGCTACTGCCCAGTGCCGAACGCTGCGTGTAACCATGGGGGGGCATACCTGCCCCCCCCCCTGGGACCCCCCTAGGAAAGCGCTCGATGCACATGGAAGAGCTTTAAGTGAAGGGATCGTCAGATGCAGTTGTCGTATGTGACGCACCCACACACACACACATGCAAAGAATATAACACATACCCAACATTCTCCCACTTGTTGTTTTCTTTGCATCCAGGGGTCCAGGGGATTATATAGTCAACAATTCAGGGAAACAATGCCCATTGTTACTCTACACCAGGAAAAAATTTCTGTGCTAACAGGCTTTGTCAATGAATTTGCAGCATTCTTCAAAGTGTCAACCTTTTCCAACAACACCTTCTTTTCCTCAATCATGTCTCTCAAAAAGTGATACTGAACATCAATATGCTTTGTCTTCGAATGATAAGCTGGGTTATTTTCCAGGAATATTGCACTCTGACTGTCACAGTCTAATCTCACTGCTTGTTGTACCAACCCAATACCTGAACACAATCTTTGTAACCATATTGTTTCCTTGCTTGCATGAGTGGCTATCATGTATTCAGCTTCTGTAGTTGAGAGTGCCACTACAGCCTGTCTTTTGCTCATCCAATTGATTTCTCCTCCAAATAGGTTAAACACGTACCCACTTGTAGATCTTCTGTGATCCAAATCTCCAGCCCAGTCTGCATCAATAAAGCCATGTATGTCCACCACTCTGTCCAATCCCAATCTTCCTTGGTAGCACAATCCATAACTGGTGGTGCCACAAAGATACCTGAAGACCCTCTTTACTGTTGTCCAATGCTCCTTCCCTGTTTTTGACATATACCTATTCAAAAATCCCACTGCATGTGCAATGTCCGGTATAGTACAAACCATTGCATACATCAAACTACCATCTGCACTGGCATATGGAACATGGGACATGTCCTCTTCTTCTTCCCGTGTCTTGGGACACTGATCTACAGATAACTTTACACCTATAGGAATAGGAACCTTGACTAGTTTACTTCCATGCATATTAAACCTCTGCAATATCGTTTCAACATATTTTCTTTGATTCAACTAGAGTTTCCTCTTTGCACGATCTCTTTTAATCTCCATTCCCAGAATGAAGTTAGTAGCACCGAGATCCTTCAGGTCAAATTTGGAGGATAGCTGCGATTTCACCTCCTTGATAACATCCATGTTATTTCCTACCAACAACATGTCATCAACATACAACACTACATAAATGAAGTGGTTACCAACCTGCTTGGAATATACACAGTGATCAACCCTGC
>ML792423.1:278924-302480 GCA_009831015.1 Picea engelmannii | reverse complement strand
GAACCACTCCCTGTGAGGAGTCATATGGTATGATGCACCTGAGTCGATCAACCATACACCATGGTCTGCATGTGTACTTGTAGATGCTAGGTAAACATCACCTCCTTCTTCAGTGGAGGTTTTCACCTCCGTCGAAGAGGTACTATTATATCCCTTTGGTTTTTCAACCTTCTTAGACTTGCAATCTTTCTTATAATGCCCTGTTTTACCACACTTCCAGCATTTCCTCAAAGATTTTCCTGGGGACTTAGATCTACCTGTAGATTTATATCTCCATCCCGAAGGCTTACCAGGAATCCTGTCTTGGGTATGCCCTCTTACAAATAAAGCATCTGTGCTGTGACCATCAATGCTTTTTCACCTCATCTCTTCAGATAACAAGGATGCAACTACATCCTCATACTTCAATGTAGATTGAGTGGTACTACCTATTGCTACAACCAGATTATCCTAAGAGTATGGCAAAGAACATAACAAAGTAATACACTTATCTTCTTCTGCAATCATAATATTAACAGATCCAAGTTGACTTACCAGAGTATTAAAGGCATTTAGATGTTCTGTCACAGAATCTCCATCTTCCATCCTAAGATGATACAACTTATTTCGAAGAAACAACTTGTTTACCAGGGACTTTGATTGATACAAATTCCCTAACTTATCCCATAGTTCCTTGGCTGTAGATTCTCCCGAGACATTCAACAACAACGAATCTGCCAGGTAGAGTCGAATGGTACTCCTTTCTCTTCTTTCCAACTTGTCCCAATCTTCCTTCGGCATACCAATAACTGGTGTACTAGTAGTTTGTATATTGGTAGGTTGTGTACCAGTAGCTTGTGTGCTTGTATATGGTCTACCAGTAGGCTGTGTATCAGGATCCACAACAATCCATTGTTCTTTGTCTACAAGAAGGTCCTCCATATTGAGCTTCCATAGCTCAAATTTTTTACCGTTGAACTTCTCTATCTCGATTCTAGATGAGCTCGCCATTCCACTTACTTTACACGAATCTCCACTGCAAAAGCTCCCACTAAACCCAGGTTTATCACAGACCCAAGATAAACTTGATCTATCAAGATCGAGCCAAACCCTCAGCAACAAAGGCATCCCTCTGAAGCCAAAAATGTGCTTTGATACCACATGTAAGTTTTAAACCTGCGAAGTAAAGAAATGCATATATATTCTTAAGCAATACAAAAATTAATCAATGGCTCATACATAGAGTACACAGAGATTTTATACCGGAAACCCTCAACTAGGAAAAACCTTTCTTATTTTCATTATCTCGAATTTCACCATTTTCCATACAATATATACAATGTTTTTAGGTATTCCGTAGATACCAAAACCCTAATCCCTTAATCTGGGATTAATTTACAAATCCTCTAAAAATAGCAAAATCTGCTAAAGATAGCAAAAAACTGGCCAAATTTTTTTTTTTGGGGCGTTGCCCCGAATGATGTGCATAACCGGGGGGGGGGCATACCTGCTCCCCCCTGGGACCCCCCTAGGAAAGAAATCGGTGCACACAACAGAGATCTAAGTGAAGGGATCATCAGACGCAGTTGTCGTATCTGACGCACCCACACACACACACATGCAAAGAATATAACACATACCCAACATCTATTTGTCAAGAAAGTTGGTAAATCAGTTGTATATCTAGTTGTATATGTTGATGATCTACTAATCACATGAAACAATGATATTTATATATCATATGTTAAGAAAGAGATGAAAAAGGTTTTTGATATGACTGATTTGGGTCTGCTTCATTATTATTTAGGAATTGAAGTAGATCAACAACCGAAGTGCATTTTTATTTCTCAGAAAAAGTATATTGGAGAGATATTGAGAAAATTTGGGATGAAGGATTGTAATTCTATAATATCCCACTCTTGCGCGCACTGAGCAAACTTATTCTTTGAGGACACTTGCATGCAAGTGATCTAGGATATTATACTATTGGTTGTTTTGATTATGATTATGAGATATTATGGATATGATGATATGTTATTTTGTGGTATTTACATAGAAAAGTGCTATTGACTGGGTTCTCCTGGGTGTGCAGGAATTTGGACATTGAGGATGCAGAGGCATCGATGAAACCCCTTGGACTCTGGATCAAGTAAGGGAGTGGAATATTGGGGTTTGAATGTTGTTGATGTGACATATGTACATAAGACTAGATGTTATGATGATTGATTATTATTGTTTACATGAATCATTCATGGATGCAGGCTGATGGTAGCTTACCGAATAGACTCACATGTCGAGTAGAGGGGTCACGCAAGACAGCCAGAGACTTTGAGGGAGAGGAGTGGCATCAACCCTGCCACAACCTACTAGCACTCATGTTGTGGCTCAAACTGATTATCTAGTTCGAGAAGACCCATGATGTCATGGGGGAAGAATGTGACAGTCACTCACGATGATTCTAAGGGGCGTGCAATAAGGAAGGGTCCTTATTCCTTAGAGGCGCTTAGTCTCCCACAAGATCACCTAGCAGAGTATTGACTCCAGGGGTTTGACATCTACCAAATTCAGTTAAGAGGTGAGTGGCACCCTTGGAGAACGTGGTGTGTCTTAAATGGCACGTCGTGCAAGGGAAAAAAAAAGAGACGAGTGGCACCCTTCGAGCACGTAGTGCATTCTGAAGGGCACGTTGCGCAATGAAAACGAAAAGAGGCAAGTGGCACCCTTGGAGCATGTAGTGCGTCCTGAAGGGCACGTCACAATTTTAATTGGTAATTTAATAAACCTAGTCGGCCTTAAAATGAATGATGTGATAAGTAAGGTTTAAAAACAATTTTCCCTAATAAAAAAAATGTTGCCCAGCCTAGTGAAATTAAAACCTAGGTCTAAGTAGAACACGTGGTCAAAACAATAATAATAATAAATAAACATGTAACAAGAAAGGGAGGTAATAAATTCAAACTTATTTATTAAAGTCAAAATTATAATGGTGGATTTTTTTTTTTAAAAGGGTAATGGTTGTTTTTATCTACATTTGCTAATTTAAATTTTAGTTCAAAAGGAAAAAGGGTAAATGGTTGTTTTATCTACACTTTCTAAATTGATTTTTTTAGTTAAAAAGGAAAAAGGGGGAAACTTAAAAGAAATAAGAAACTTAAAGAAAATGGGAAACTTAAGAAAATGGGAAATGTAAAGAAAATGTTGAATGTCTAACTTAGTAAGGAATCTTATCTTTGGAACTTTCTAATTATGAACTCAACCAGGAATTAAGTAAGACATAAGTCATTTAGGAAGTGTAAGAGAATTTTTGGACACCGAGGGGAATTTTTAGGAATTCTCTTAGGTGGATGAGGGAAATAAGAACATTTAATTAATTAATAAAATTGATTTTCTGGTGCAACTAAGGGATCGGGCGACATGTGTACGGGCGATGTTTTTTGAAATTAATTAAATGAAAAAATAATTTAATGGAAATTTGGGAAACTAATTACTTGAAAACTTTATAAAAAGGATGGAGGAGGAGGAGTATGGAGCTCATCTTTTTGCGTAATGTTGTGCTGCTGAAATTTATCTTGACTGAACTTTCTCTTATGGGAGTTGGGATACCCATCTCAGGTAACGAGTGGTAGCTCAACCTTGCAAGGAGAGTTGGATGCTAGCATTCTCTGGTATTGTGTGTGTGGCCCCTTTGTGGATCAGGGGGCTCACGCGGAAGAATATCACCCATAGCGTTGGTTGGGAGGTACCAATTAGGTCACATCGGTCAGCAAGCGGGAGCTGGACAGAGGGAACGCGAGAAAACAACTCAGATCTTTCACATTTGGCTACGGTATGCATGCGTATATTTTTATTAAATGGTAGTTTAATTATTATTCCTGTGACTTCAGTAATGTAATTCTACTGTGTTAAATTTTATGTTTAATCAACATAAAACTATCCAGAGATTTCATTTTTATCTTCAACAATTTGTCTTGATGAGCCCACTGTTTTATGATCAGAGAACTTAAAGTCATCCCAACCTTATGCTCATTGTATTTTGAATTCATTTCCCATGGCGAACCCAAACTTTGATTGCAATGACTTCTCTGTGTTTGTTTTTATTGATTATTACGAAGAAAGATTGTGTTTTTATCTTATTCCCTTATCCCTTAAGTTATTAGTCTGTGCCTGAGCAGTCAGCCAGGAGCTGAATCCACGGTCGTCACTCTGGTGTAGAAAGACTTATAGATTCAAATTCCCTGCTTTCCTGTGCATGGATAATAAGTGAAGGATAAATTTTGCCCAGTTATGTATCCCTTAATTATCTCTATGTTTTCTTGTGAATGAGTATATTTGTATTTGATTGATTCATTGTCGAATGGTTATTTCTTGCGCCTTCTTGTGATTGAGTATCTCCGCGATTTTTTTATTCATCTCTGATCGATTAGTCTCTGCGTTTTTGTTTGATTCATCTCTACATTTTCTTGTGTATGATTATCTTTGTGATTCATCTTTGATCGATTTCTTAGCATGTTATCTCTGCAATTTCTTAGCATATTACCCATTGCTTGATTAGTATAATCTTTGCAATTTTAATGATAAATCCCAACACTTAGTTTGGTATTGTAATGTACCTCAAATTTGTCATAAAAAAAAATTCTTAGGGACACTAATCTCCAATTACTTAAACAGACTCGTAATTAAAAGAAGGTAGCCTTTTATCTCCATTGCTAAACTCTGATAAGTTTTCTTAAGTTTTGATTGTCAATGATGACATTACTACTTAGATTTACACACATAGAACAAAGTTCCTAAGTGGGAAAACTCCACATTCTAACATTTCCTTTTAGTTCTAAAGTTATGCTAGCATTCATATATATATATGTCTATACATTATATTAGGCTTAGAACTATAATAGACTTAGGACTTGTGGTCCTAAATCCTCCTCTAAGTAACACACTTCTATACTTGTGCACAAGGTTAAAATCAATTGACTTATTTGAAAAAGATACCATGTGTAATGTATTGGGGTCAGGGTTATACACCTTGGCGAAGTGTTGATGGCTAGCATAAGACATTTGAGACTCCCTTATAGGAAAAATTCATCGAAAAGAACCCCAGTAATTTAATGGTTGGGTAAATATCTTCCAGTCATAATCGGCATAAAGGTTTTCTAGTTAATAAACCCCATGCTAGAAATTTGTTTAACTATACCTAATCTAAACGATGTCTCAACTAAAACAATGTACTAACATAACTAATAGTAGTTAGAGATAACAATTTCCATATGGTCAAGTCACGAAGGAAACTGCCCTTTACTTCGTATCCCATTTGATGTGAAAGGGAAGGTTCTTGTCGAATGAGAGTTAAGACTCCGAGATGACCATTAATGGAGGCATTGTGTATGGGAATAACGAGGGTTATTACCTGACCGTTCGTCCAATATGGATGCACCAAATCTACTTCATCACATGGCCAGAGCCTCCCTTCGTACCACCAACATTCACTCTGTGTAGTATGAGTTCTTTAGGGTTATAGGAGTTTTACTTTTGTCATTTGTGAAGTTCTCTGAAGTTAGCTATGCATTTTAGTTTCTTGGCGAGGGAGAGTGGCGACTTGGAGGAATTCCTCGATGGAGGCAGACATCTCTATCAGACCTCCCTGGTAAGTTTCACAATGTTCTTGTATTCTAATAGTTGCGTGGTACCTCGTGTTTTTTATTACAGTGGAATAAACTCTATGCACCGTAACTTTATGATGAATTTTAGCTAGGTTACCCTCTTATCGTTATTCTCTTCGAAAAATCCTTGGACTGTTCTCACTACTGGTAAGTGTCTTCACTATCATTTTTTTTTTTTTTTTCCTTTATTCTCATCCTTCTTGAAAAGGACTCGACATTCTACCCTTTTGATTTTGTTTCCAATGACTCTGCACAGGTATAGTTTTTCGTATGTAGTTTACTTGTAGGGATCGTCGTCCCCTACATTTCTTAATTGTACTGTGCTATTATTTGGTGTTGAGTCTCTACGAGACTTCACAAGAACTCTATCCTAGAAGTTAAATCGATCGGGTAGAATCCATCTTGTAAATCGCATGTTATATTCTGTGCAAGTTAAGGAAATTTCATTTGGTAGGTTTTGATAACGTTTCCTGTCTTGGTTGGGTATTCTTTTTGTGGTATTTAAATACTATTTTCTTAACCTAGTTCTATTTACTTAACTCTATGAGTCATTTTTAAATGCAAATTGTCCTCATCAACAGTCTGTATCCTTAAGCGAACAAACTGACCAACAATCCCATAATTTCCTTTGTAGTTCTCGAATTGGCGATACACTTCGGGTTTAAACATCCTATACTATGCAAATGTGCTCATTTGCAAACTTTGTACCGACTTGCCGTAGTCTTAAATTATGGAGAAGAGAAACCTAAATATTCCGTGTTAATTTAATTTCCTTTATATAGATTTATGTATTGAATTAGATTCTCTCATACCATATTTGTACTGACTTTGTTTCTTACGAGGATCATATTTTGGCGTGTTCTCTGTGACTTGTCTGGTTACTCTATATAATAATTCTACACTATTCGTTGTCAAATGTTTCTACCTTGAATTGGTGTCGGACCTACTATACAGTTGCGAAATTCATTTTTGATATACCGTTCCTTTCTATGTTGGATATTATAACTAATGATGGGGCCTTGTTTGTTGTGAGGTTACCCATCAGGATTTTCGAGTTCACTCCTTCGCTTTCGGTCTATCGACGGATCCTGACTATGACTGGGAAAATAATTGTGATAATTCTAAGATAAGTAATTATCCTCTCAAATGATACCTTCGTTGTCTTATGTGGTTTATCTAATTTAGATATTTTTTTGGCCTTTATCTATTGCTAAGAAAAAACTGTCTTGTCATTTTGCCGTCTTACATGGTTGTTGCGATGGATTAGAACCAAGTCCTGCTCAAGAAGGTACTCGTGTTTCAAATTAAAAGTTTTCTCTTGAAGGATTCAGAAAGGGATCATGGTGATGTTGGTTATCACTCTGGCATTCTTATTTATGACTGTTTGGATCCAAGTATTTAGATCTACATATATTCAAATTCTTTAATAAAGGAATATTTTAATTATTCTTCCTGTTGTTCGAATACTGTGGTTTACTTAAGTAGTCTTTGCACTATGAATTTTGCAATATTTAAGATAGAAAACCACATTGTGATTTATAAGAGAATGGTTGAGCTATACATTGATTTATTTCATAGACTTAGTAACGAAATCTTTATTCGTAAATCTCTTGTGTCAAGCATTGGAATTCTTATGTATGAATGACCTTGATGTAGGAATAGACTATGCAGTAACTGTATACATATACTCATATATATATATATATATATATATATATATATATATATATATAATTTACATGAGTAAATATTTCAAGTCTCGTTGGTATTCGCGTTGTCGGCAACTTCTACAACCCTAATTATATAACCCAAAGAGCTATGACTACATATATATAAATGTGTATATTTCTCCTAAATTCATTTTCCATATTTCTTTTAATGTTTGCAAAGGTTTAAGTTTTACAACATAACTGAATATCTTATAGGCGTATGACCCCATGAATGGTAGAAAAATTTCATAATTTGTGTCTCGTATATTCATGGTTAACTTATTACTTCATGCAAGATAAATCTTTCCTTACAACGACTAATACAAAGTATCTTTATAACATCATTTATTGACAAAATTTAAATCTATTCCTACCACAGATAATACACATTCAACTTATAAGTTCATTCATTAACAGGATGGGTCTATTGCTACACCGATAACATGCACTAAATGTATAGATGCATTCTTCAACAAAATATATTGTTCATACAACAGAAAACATGCAATAACTATATAGATGCATTCTTCAGTAGAATAGATTATTCCTACAACAGATAACATGCAATAACTATATAGATGCATTCTTCAATAGAATAGATTGTTCCTACAGCAGATAACATGCAGTGACTATATAGATGAATTCTTCAGTAGAATAGATTATTCCTATAGAAGATAACATGCACTAACTATATAGATGCATTCTTCAGTAGAATATATTATTTGTACAGAAGATAACATGCAATAACTGTATAGATGCATTCTTCAACAGAATAGATTATTCCTACAACAGATAAAATACAGTAACTTTATGATTCCATTCATTCACATATGATCAGTAGGGTATCTGTCCAAGAGTAGGAGACATGTATGCTACCAACTATTTTGATGCAAGAGCATCTCTCCATGTTGGTTAGCCATCCACGTTAGCCACGTTAGCAGATTCAAATCACATGCATTTAAGGCCGAAGAGAGGCGTAGCCCTCGTTTTTATTTGAAATTAAATGTAATTAATGTTTTAGGCTGTTGAGCCATGAAGCTATGCCTTTGCGCGGGCTATAGGTACATAGGCATTTAATGTTTTGTAGGGCTGAGATCTAGATTCGATTTGCGGACTAGATAGCCATTGAATGTAATTGAATAGAATAGTTGAGGTTTGGACGGAAGAGCTCGAAGAGCCCGCTCAGGTAAAAAGATCGTATGGTATCTCATTTGGGAGAGGCAGATAGTGGAGAGAGAGCTAAGAGAAAGAGGAGAAGAGCCGAGACCTTGTTACATGCTGTGCTCAGGAACACTCTTGTACAAAACAGGCATTTGCCATTTTAATATAAACAACAGTTTTTCCTGCATCTTTCATGTGTTGAATGAATGTCTGTGAGTGTTATTTATATGTTGTGAATGTATTTTATGTTTATTCATTTGCAGGAGTTCTTTTGGTTTTAGGCTTTAGAGGTCTTTGAGGCTTCACACCAGGAAGGTGTGACAGAACACTGCGGGTTCTGATAGTTGTGCACAAAGAGTGCATTTTTGAACTTTGCGGAGTCAGACAGAGGCATGCCAAGTGGGCATAGAAGCTGAAATCAACAACTCAGAGGAAGACCTCAAGGTTGCTGAATACTTTGGAGGCAAGGCTGGGTATGAGAAATACAATTGCAGACAGAATTTCTGAGGAGTTCTGTGAAGCTCTGCCAGGGGGGCATTGAGCAGGTGCAAGGAGTGCACAAAAGACAAAAGAACTCTGTTGTGAGTTCAAGAAGAACCAAAATCACTAAGGATTTCGAGAACTCTGCCAGGTGGGCATTGAGAAGATGCATAGGGTGCACAGAAGGGGATATAACTGCTGGATGTTCTGTAAGAAGATACTCTTCCAGGCAGGCATTTAGTAGGTGTGTAGATAGGCACAGGAGAAAAGAACTCTTTGAGTCCTGGATTGGAAGAAGAATCCAAGGAGAGGGATCTTCAAAGGGTTCATGAACACCCCAAAGGACTCAGCAAGAGGTTTATTGAGTGAAGGATAGCCAGGAGGGCATCCTTATTTTTCTATGAGAAGGAAAAAGATAAATTCCTTTAGAGGTCGAAGCTACAGGAAAAGCTTAGAAGGAACAACGATTTGTGTGCACAGAGAGAGCCTGTAGAGGCGCAAGAGTTGAAGAATCCTTCAAGGATTCGAAACAAAGCTCAGGAGAGACAGTGGTTTTATACGTGTAGGCAAGGCTCAAAGTCAAAGATCTCACAGAAGGGATAGAATCAAGGTCGAGGCCTTGAGAAACTGGAATTCTTCCAAGCCTGGGAAGAACGTGCAGAGAAGCTCGGGAGGAGCACAACTGCCGTCAGATTTTCCGAAAGGATCTGGATGATTGAGAGTTTGACGTCCAGGGAACAACAGGAGGAGCACACAAGGAGGACGGATCTGTACCGTCGTATCTTGGTCCAATTACCTGTCAACCGTTAGATCTGACAGGAGTTGCACGAGGTTTAACTTTGTGAATATGAGGGTGAAAGTCTAGAAAGGCATTGGTGCATTGGGATATCGGCATATCGGGATTCGGAGGATCAGGAATCCTAAGGACAAATGTGTTTCGGCATTTGAAAGCCCGAAACCCCAAAAGGGTCTGTGGTCATATAGGGGAAGGTCGTGTGGGCCAAGACTTAGCCCTTAGGGATAGTCACCGAAAAAAAGGTGGTTCGGAATTTCAGAGATTGAGAGAGACAAGGAGCTTGACCATTGTATTCATGAAAGTGCAAAGTCCGATCTCCCAATGTACAAAGGGGATTTCCTAGAGTTAAGTGTGGGTGTAGATTTACCAAAAGGGAAATAGAAGAGCCATTTCAAAGCTCTTCGGGCCAGTGGTAAAGGAAAGATCTTGTGTTGACGTGGAACTTCTGACCTGTGGGTTGAGGGTTGCGTGCATCGACATCATATTTCATCAATACAAATACAAAGAGAGGGGAGTAGATGAACATATCTAGATAAGTGCTGAAACAAAAAAGGGAACAACTAGTTTCCTCCCAACCTTAGAACATAATAGCCAGATTACTTGTCACGTTCACTCCCTAGCCTAACCATGAATCCATGAGGGTGAAATCAGAACTCCTCCTCAAAAATAGTCCTTCAGTCTCAACAATTTCCCCTTGCCTCACACTCAACAATTAGTGTTCATAATAACAAGAGATAATTCCTTCCCATATGCTATATATCAAAAAGCAAAAGTGCCTAGGTCTTTTTTCTCCTTTGGAAATTTTCGCAGCTTTCCAAATCCTTGATTTTCAGGGGCTACCAATGGCCAAATTCCTGATTTTCCACTTGTAATATACAACCCCGAGGTATTTCCAACGTGTTCCCCACTCATGGAGTCATAGTCAATTGATTTTAACATGGCTGTTCCATTTGTCCATCAACAATAATTATAAAATAATTTGTTCCATACAAGTTTCATAGTCAAGTAGTTTGTTGGGTCAAATGATATCTATACCCAACAGTCATAATCATTAATTACAATTAACTAAATTTGAAATTTGAAATTTCCATAAATGGAAAAAAATTTCCAATTTCGAATTTACCAAAAAATGGAAATAATTTCCTATGAAATTTTAGACTTTTAAAATAACTTATTTTGGGGGATGTTACATCCTTTCCCCCTTTAATAAAAAATTGTCCTTAGTGTTTGTTCCTTTCTTGGAACAGGATTGGATGATATTTCTGCAAATCTCCCTCCAACTTCCAAGTGGCCTCCTCAAGGATAAAGTGCTTCCATTGCACTTTTACCTGGGCGACGGCTCCGTTACGAAGTGTTATTTCTATCCTATTTAGAATGTGCAGAGGTTCCACTTGGAAATTGCCTTCTATTTCCACCTGCACCAAGTTCCAATCGATCATATGAGTAAGGTCATGAACATAATTATTTAACAAAGAAACATGAAATACATTATGAATTTTTAGATTGGCAGGAAGTGCAAGTTGGTATGATACGGGTCCAATTTGATCTAAGATATCGAAAGGCCCACAAAACCTGGGTGCCAACTTGGCACATTTTCCTAGCTTTAGTGAACTTTTCTGGGCTTTGACTTTTAAATAGACGTGGTCTCCTACTTGAAATTCCAAGTGTCTTCTTTTCTGGTCCGCATAACTTTTATGTTTGTCTTGTGCCTCCTTTAATTTCTGTTGTACTTTTATTACCATGCTCTCCATTTCCTGGAGCATCTCTAGTCCAACCATGAGTCTATCAACTAGGTTATCCCAGTTAATTGGAGTCGTACACTTTCTATCGTACAGTACCTCAAAAGGGCTCATTTTAGCCGAAGTTTGGTACCCATTGTTGTATGAAAATTCTACCAAGTGCAAGTAGTCTTCCCACTTGCTTGGTTTTTTTCTTACGTACATGTGGAACATATCTTCTATGATTTGGTTTGTTCATTCAGTCTGTCCATCCATTTGTGGATGATAACTCATGATGAAATTAAAGTTAGTATTTAACCCTACAAACAATACTTTCCAAAAAGCAGATGTAAATTTTACGTCTTTATCCGAAATCACCATTTTAGGAATACCATGCAGTCTAAAAATTTCTTTCATGAATATTTCAGTGATGTTAATAGCTTTAAAATTAGACTTTATAGGAATAAAGTGTGCAGACTTACTAAGCTTATCGAATACCACCATAATTGAATCATTTTGTTTCTGAGTTCTAGGAAAACCTATAATAAAGTCTAGTGATATAGTCTCCCATTTCCATTCCGACACAGGTAAGGGATGCAATAGATCGGCTAGATGCTGGTGTTTGACTTTTACTTGTTGACAATCTTGACACTTAGCTAAGTATTATGTTGTTTTTCCCTTCATATTAGGCCAATAAAATGACTTTCTTGGTGTTGTTATCATTTTCTAGTATCCTGGATCACCCGGATATGGTTTCTTATGAAATTCATCCAAAATTGTTAGTTTAAACTCTGCTGAATCTAGTATGTATATTATGTTTTTTAATCGTAGTAGACCACTTTTGTCAAAACTTACATCTATTTTGTCTGAATTTTCTGTAGTGTTTTGTAATTCAACCATTGTTTTAGTGTAATTTTCGTCGTTATTACATGCAACCTTTATCCTATGTTCAAGATCACTTTCTTCCCTGCTAATGTTTATTTCAAACAACCCATGAAATCTTCTTCTTAAAGCGTCAACTAATTTTTTTTCCTTACCCTTGATATTTCTTACCTCAAATTCAAATTCGCTCAAGAAGGCTAGCCATCTTGCTTGCCTTGCATTAAGGTTCGACTGACTAAACAAAATTTCACACTGCTTTTGTCAGTCAATAACAAAGGATTTCTACCCATTATGTAGTGCCACCACATCTTTAAGGCATGTATTATAGTTTCCAAATATAAGTCATGGGTGACGTAGTTTCGTTCATGTTCTTTTAGTTTTTGGGACTTGTAACAAATAACGTGTCCTTCTTGAGTTAGGATACCACCTAGTCCTTCTTTACTCACGTCTACATAGACAGTGAAGTCTTTTTCTGGATCTGTTATCTTTAAAATGGGTGTGGTTGTTAACAATCCTTTTAACTTATTGAAACGATCTTGGAATTTCTGTGACCACTTAAACTTGGTTTCCTTCTTTTGTAATGATGTTATAGGGTATGCAATTTTGGAAAATACCTCTATAAATCTGTTGTAATATCTGGTGATTCCCATGAATGACCGGATGTATGCCATGTCCTTAGGAATCAACCACTCCATGATGGATCTTATTTTCTCAGGATCAACTGCAATGCCTTCTGGAGATATTACATGTCCTAGGTATTGTATTTTCTTCTGATAAAAATCACACTTATCAAATTTAGCATATAGTTTGTGCTTTATTAAATTTTGCAGCACTATCCTTAAGTTCTCTTCATGTTCTTCCTCTGTTTTAGAATATACTAGAATGTCGTCAATAAATACTAACACGAACTTGTCGAAGTACTGACTGAAAATACCGTTCATTAAACACATAAACGTGGCTAGCACGTTAGTGAGTCTGAAAGGTATAACCACAAATTCGTAATGTCCATATCTCATTCGAAAAGTTGTTTTACTTATGTCCTCATCTTTTATCCTAACCTGGTGATAACCAGATCGTAAATCCAATTTTGAGAAAATCTTTTCCCCACCTACTTAATTGAATAGATCATTTATCATAGGTAAGGGGTACTTTTTCTTAATAGTCATTTTGTTTAATTGTCTGTAATCGATGCATAATATCAGAGTTCCATCTTTCTTTTTCACAAAGAGGACTGGTGGTCCCCATGGTGAAACACTCGATCTGATATATTCTTTGTCCAATAATTCTTGTAGTTGAGTTTTTAGTTTTGTTAATTCCAACAAACTCATTCGGTAAGGTGCTTTCGAGATAGGGTTTGAACTAGGTAGTAGCTCGATAGAAAAGTCTATCTCCCTCCATGGGGGTAATTCAGGTATCTCATCGACAAACACATCTCTGAAATCATGCAACACGGAAAAATCCTCCAAGTTGGGTTTATTTTCTTTTTCTAATAGGTTTGCTACTTGGATGGCATAAACTTGACAACCCTTTCTCATGCATTTCTTGAATTGCATTGTTGAAATCTATCTAACCGAGATTGGTTTTTGTATACCTTGAACTGTCCTAGCAGTGTCATTTTCACCTTTACACTTAAGTGATTGTTCGTAACAATTTAGCACTGCTTTATACCTTTCTAACCAATCCATTCTGATAATTACATCATAAGATCCTAACGGTAGAATGTTTAGATTTGTATTTATGTTTTGACCACCTAAACTGAACACATAATTAGTAATAAAGCCGACAACTTTTCTTTTCGTTCCTATTGCTAGTTGTACCAGCCAAGATTTTGCATGTCTTATTTTCTTATGTTTATTTAACTCCACTATACCAGGAGTGATATAACTTAATGTAGCTCCAGGATCAATTAAAAAAAAAATCAAGTGTTATTGATTTTACCTTCAATTTCCACCACAGAGGATTGGTGGTCAGCTTGCTAACCATCCACAGTTGCATTGATCTGATGTTAGCTTCTGCCTACATACTCTACTGTAGAGGTTTCCTGCAAATTGTGAACAATAGTTCTGTTTGCTGAAATCAAATGTGGACACTTCCTCCTTAGATGAGGTTATCCACATTCCCAGCATTTTAACGGTTCATGGGGGTTTCCCCCAAACTTATTTGTTCCCAAATTTACCCCTCCTTGAGTGTTTTTATTGTTAGAGTGAACATATTTCCTTTGAAATATTTTTTCTTTGTTCTGATGTGGAGTTGGCTGGTATCCCTTCTTCCGCTGGTTCAGTCGGTCTTGTTTCTTGTCTTTCCAAGCCTTGGGAAATTTTGTTCACTGTTTGTATTGGTCGTAACACATTCGGGCTTTCCTGAATACTTCACTCAGGGACTTGGGATTATCAAATTCGATTTTTTCCTTGTAGGACTGTGGTAAACAACTTAGGAACCATTAGATTTTCACTTTATCCTCCAGGATATAAGGTACAAACCTTAGTAATTCGAGGAATTTGTTAATCATATCTTCCATAGACATTTGGCCAAGTCATAGCTCATAAAATTCTTTGGTTTTTCTTTCATAGTAACTTTCAGATAGGTATTGTTTCTTAAAGTATTTCTTAAAGTCTGACCATTCCATCTATTTCTCCTTTAGGCCCTTGGCTAATTTAAGGTCTTTCCACCAAATGTTGGCTTTTCCTTTCAGATTATAGATGGCCATTCTGACCTTCATATTGCTAGAATAGTTGTATATCTAGAAATACTTCTTGATGTCTAATAACCATGCCTCATCTTCCTCCCCTATTATGGATTCCACATCAAAGGTATATGGTTTGATTTTCTTAAATTCTCCCTCAAGGTGATCCATCTGTTTCCTTTCTCTGTTTGTTTTTGTTTTATTTTCAGCTGGAGGTGTACCTTTAGATGAGTTGTCCCCTTTCTCTGCTTCAGGACCAGAATTCTTGGAGGCCCCTTTAATAACCTCTTCTTCCTGGTTATCATCCTTTGGGATTTTATTTATCACTATACTTCGCAGCAAGACTTCATTTCTTTACTTTTGTTCTTGTTGTGCCTTTTTCAGTTTCTCATTGTCTTCTTTGAAAACCTGCAACTCAACAATGAGATTTTTCATCATTTCCAAAACTTTGGTAGGTGAGATTCCATCATTGTTCTTTCTTCGATCTTCAGGAGGTCCTTGTCTAAGATTCTCTTCAAGTCTGATTTCTTCCTCATCATGGGCTTCCATGATTAACACAGAACATAAAAGAGTTTTCTGTTTGTAACAGTAATGGTTTGTTCGTTTTACATAGACAAAACTATGTGCTAAGTAATTAATTTGGCCCTATTCAAGGTCCAAGTGTTGTAACCTTTTCTCTGATACCATATGTAATGTACCTAAAATTTGTCATAATTTTTTTTTCTTAGGGACATTAATCTCCAATTACTTAAACAGACTCGTAATTAAAATAAAGTAGCCTTTTATCTACATTGCTAAACTCTGATAAATTTGCTTAAGTTTTAATTGTCAATGATGACATTACTACTTAACTTTACACACATAGAACATAGTTCCTAAGTGGGCAAACTCCACATTCTAACATTTTTGTTTAGTTCTAAAGTTATGCTAACATTCATATATATGTCTATACATTATATTAGGCTTAGAACTATAATAGGCTTAGGAATTGTGGTCCTAAAGCCTCCTCTAAGTCACACACTTATGTACTTGTGTGCAAGTTTAAACTCAATTGACTTATTCGAAAAATATCATGTACCATGTATAACGTATTGGGGTCGGGGTTATACACCTTGGCAAAGTGTTGATGGTTAGCATGAGATATTTGGCACTCCCTTCCAGGCCAAAGTCATCGAAAATAACCCTGATAATTTAACGGTTGGGTAAATATCTTCCAGTCATAATCGACATAAAAGTTTTATGGTTAATAAACCCTATGCTAGCAATTCGTTTAACTCTACCTAATCTAAACGATGTCTCAACTAAAATGATCTACTAACAGAGATGATAGCAGTTAGAGATAACAGTTTCCATATGGTCAAGTCACGAAGGAAACTGCCCTTTACTTTGTATCCCATTTAATGTGAAAGGGAAGGTTCTTGTCAAATGAGAGTTAATCCTCTGAGATGACCATTAATGGAGCCCTTGTGTATGCGAATAACAAGGGTTATCATTTGACCCTTCGTTCAATATGGACACGCCAACTCTGCTCCATCACATGGCTAGAGCCTCTCTTCATACCATCAACATTCACTCTGCGTGGTATGAGCTCTTAGGGTTTTTTACTTTTGTCATTTGTGAAGTTCTCTGAAGTTAGCTCTGCATTTTAGTTTCTTGATGAGGGAGAGTGGCAACTTGAAAGACTTCTCCAATGGGTGAAGACATCTCTATCTGATCACCCTGGTAAGTTTCACAATGTTCCTGTATTCTAATAGTTGCATGGTACCTCGGGGTTTTCATTACAGTGGAATAAACTATATGCATCGTAACTTTTATGATGAATTTTAGTTAGGTTGGCCTCTTATCATTATTTTCCTCGAAAAATCCCTCAACTATTCTCACTACTAGTAAGTGGCTTCATTGTCATTTTTTTTTCTTTATTCTCAGTCTTCTTAAAAAGGTCTCAACATTCTGCCCTTTTGTTTCTGTTTCCAAGGAATCTGCACAGGTATAGTTTTTTGTATGTAGTTTACTCTTAGGGCTCTTCGTCCCCTGCATTTCTTCATTGTAATCCATGCTATAAACTGCATGTTATATTCTGTCCAAGTTAAGGAAACTTTGTTCAATATCTTTTGATAACGTTTCCTTTCTTGGTTGGGTATTCTTCTTGCGGTATTTAATTACTATTTTATTAACCTAGTTCTGTTTAATTAACTCTATGAGTCATTTTTAACTGCAAATCACCCTCATCAACAATCTGTAACCTTAAGTGAATAGATTGATAAACCATCCCATAATTTCCTTTGTAGTTCTCGAATTGGCGATACACTTTGGGTTTAAACATCCTATACTATGCAAATCTGGTCATTTGCAAACTTTGTACTGACTTGCCGCAGTCCTAAATTATGGAGAAGAGGAACCTGAATATTCTATATTAATTTAATTTCCTTTATATAGATTTATGTATTGAATTAGATTCTCTCATACCATCTCTGTACTGACTTTGTTTCTTATGAGTATCATATTTTGGTGTATTCTCTGTGAGTCGTCTGGTTACTCTATATAATAATTACACACTATTTGATATCAAATGTTTCTACCTTGAATTGGTGTCAGACCTACTGTACAGTTGCGAAATTCATTTTTGATATATCGTTCCTTTATATGCTGGACATTATAACTAATGATGGGACCCTGTTTGTTGCGAGGGTACCCATTAGGATTTTCAAGTTCACTCCTTCCCTTTCGGTCTGTGGACAGATCACGACTATGACTGGGAGCATACCTATGATAATTCTAAGATAATTGATTATCCTATCAGGTGATACCTTCATTGTCTTATGTGTTTTATCTAATTTAGAGTTTTTGTTTGGCCTCTATTTGTCGCTAAAAAAACGTCTTGTCCTTTTGTGATCAGGGGATCAAATTTTGTTCAAAAATTCAAAGTGCTTGGAATCACTTCAAACTAGACGAGAGCATAGGCCTCGTCATTTCGAACCCAACGCAACTTGTTTCGTCTCAAATGGACGTCGGGAGCGAGAGATATTGCAATCTGTTCATCAAGTCAAACAGGCAAAAAAAATTGATGTTGACTGTACAGTCCATACAGGTTGACGTGGCAGAGTCGTACGACTGTACGTGTGGTGACATGGAAGTTATTATTGGATGACAGGTGGTCGAATGGGGAGTCGACATGTGGCACTATTTGTACGAGTGATTGGGTGTCACGTGGCCCAATCATGGGCTGGCACGTGGCACCCCAGGATTGGTTGGTTGTTATATGTAAAATGTAATGGAGTCTGTGGGGTTCGACCCCCAGACCTCCCTTCCACCTTACACATTTGCAAAGACCGTCCAACCAACGGACCATGGGTTGTTACTTAACATGTATATGTGTTGGTTTATATTTAAAATCAAAGTTTGTAACCGTTGGCGGGGGGTTGGGTAGGGGCTTAGCCTCGACCCGTGGTCATTTGTTTTCGCATATGTCCATACCATATATGATATACACCTAACGATTGGCGCGGGGTTTAAACTATAGCCCGTGAGCTTTGTAAATACCATGTGACCTTTGTATATGCGTGCGGGATTTGTTTAAAGTGGTTTGCACGGTTTGAAAACCGACTCGCCATGTGTCATTACTTTGTTTGGTATTAAAACAGAGCCCTTTTTATTATAGCGCGAGGTCCTATGACCCATATGCCCAGGTGCCTAGGCGGTTAGGGGCTGGCGCGCCCTTAACCATCCTACGGTTTGCACCGTTGGCACGGTTGCACCCGGTGTTGGGTTTTCATGCTATTTATTGCATGTGTGCCAGGTTCACACAAGGGGGGTGCAATTTGTAGATGCAGAGACAACAATCTTGAAGGGGAAGACTTCCAGGAGGCCTAACTTCTTCATTTTTTCGACCGATTGAGGTGCCGAAAGAGCCCAGACAAGGGTTTTTGGACGCTCTGAAGCCATTGGAGCAGTCGGTTTGTCAGTTTGAGCATTGTAAGACATGTTTTTGAGCACTTTTGAGCAATTAATAATAATGATCCATTGGAAGCTGGACCAGGAGATGTAGCCCAAGAGAGGGGTGAACTCCTTTATCAATTGTTGTGTTTATGTGCTTATGTTCATTGATTATGCTGCTGTCTATGTGTATTTTGCATGAGTAATCCTTTAATCTATGTGTTGCAAACTGATCCTTTTGCTTTAATCACATAACATTTACATTGCAAATAATTTTAAGTATTTCAAGTCTTCTTCATTTTTATATCATTTTGCAAGCTTACATGGTTGCTGCGATGGATTAGAACCAAGTCCTGCTTAAGAAGGTACTTGGGTTTCAAATTAAATTTTTTCTCTTGAAGGATTTAGAAAAGCATCCTGGTGATGTTGGTTATCTCTTCGGTGTTCGTATTTATTACTTTTGAGGTCCGAGTATTTAGATGTACAGATCTTCGAATTCTTTAATAAAGGAATATTTTAATTATCGTTCTTGTTGTTCTAATACTATGGTTTAATTAAGTAGTCTTTTCACTATGAATTTTGTATTATTTAAGATAGACAACCACATTGTGATTTACAAGAAAATGGTTGAGTTATACATTGATTTATTTCGTAGATTTAACAAAAAAATATTTACTTGTAAATCTCTTGTGTCAAGCATTGGAATTATTATGTATGAATGACCTTGATGTAGGAATAGACTATGCAGTAACTGTATACATATACTCATATATATATATATATATATATATATATATATATATATATATATATCAAATTTCCATGAGTAAATCTTTCAAGTCTCGTTGGTATTCGCATTGTCGGCAACTTCTATAGCCCTAATTATATATCCCACAGAGCTATGACTGTATATATATAAATGTGTATATTTCTCCTAAATTCATTTTCCGGATTTCTTTTAATGTTTGCACAGGTTGAAGTTTTACTACAAAACTGAATATCTTATAGGCGTATGACCCCATGACTAGTAGAAAATTTCCAGAATTTGTGTCTCATATCTTCATGGTTAACTTATTACTTCATGCAAGATAAATATGTCCTTACAATGACTAATACACAATATCTTTATAACAACGTTTATTGTCAAAATTTAGATCTATTCCTACCACAGATAATACGCATTCGCCTTATAAGTTCATTTATTAACATGATGGGTCTGTTCCTACAACCGATAACATGCAGTAACTATATAGATTCATTCTTCAACATAATAGATTATTCCTATAGCATATAACATGCACTAACTATATAGATGCATTCTTCAGTAGAATAGATTATTCCTACAACAAATAACATGCAGAAACTATATAGATGCATTCTTCAACATAATATATTGTTCCTACATCAGATAACATGCAATAGCTATATAGATGCATTCTTCACTAGAATAGATTATTCCTATAGCAGATAACATGCAATAACTATATAGATGCATTCTTCAGTAAAATAGATTATTCCTACAACAGATAACATGCAGTAACTATATAGATGCATTCTTCAACATAATAGATTATTCCTACAATAGATAACATACAGTAACTTTATGATTCCATTTATTCACATATGAGCAGTAGGGTATCTATCCAGGAGTAGGAGACATGTATGCTACAAAATATTTCATCGATACAAATACAATGAGAGGGGAGTAGATGAACATATATGGATAAGTGTTAAAACAATAAAGGGAACAACCAAGTTTATCCTAACCTTAGAACAGAACAACCATGTTACTTGTCTCGTTCACCCCCTAGCCTGACCATGAATCCATGAGGGAAAACTAAGAACTCCTCCTCAACAATAGTCCTTCAGTCTCAACAGTTTCCCCTTGCCTCACACTCAGCAATTAGTGTTCATAAAAACAAGAGATAATTCCTTCCCTAGCATACTAGGCAACGTCTTGCCTCCTCCCATATGCTATATATTGAAAAGCAAAAGTGCCTAGGTCTTTTTTCCCCCCTTGGGAATTTTCTCATATTTCCAAATCCCTGATTTTCAGGGGATTCCAATGGCCAAATTCCTAATTTTCCACTTGTAATATTCAACCCTGATGTAGTTCCAACATGTTCCCAACTCATGGAGTCATGGTTAGTTGATTTTAACCTGGTTTTTCCATTTGTCCATCAACAATAATTATAAAATATTTTGTTCGATACAAGTGTCATAGTCAAGTAGTTAGCTGGGTCAAATTAGATCTCTTCTCAACAATCATAATCATTAATTACAATTAACTAAATTCAAAATTCAAAATTTCCATAAATGGAAAAAAATTTCCAATTTCAAATTTACCAAAAACGGAAATAATATCCTTTGAAATTTCAGACTTTAAAAATAATTTACTTTTGGGGATGTTATAGGTATAATCTCTGTGATTTTAATGATGAATCCCAGTGCTTGGTTGGGTATATATACTGTGATTTTATATACTGTGAATTTAATATTTATTGACCACAAATTTCTAGGCGTATTACACAGCAGTTAAACCACATTTTTATTAGAGTTATTACCTAGATTTTACACTGCGATCTTGTCATATTAACCAACCTTTTTACACAACAAATTATGGGCAAATTACCCAGTTCTGACACATTGAATTCACCCATCCTTCACCATTGCACTTTTATTGCATTTGATATGTCTGTGTTTTGACATGTATCAATGGATAGCGATTTGTTATGTATTAATGGATATAATTTTTGGATAGCGATATTATACTCTACATTTTTGGATGGCACATTATATTCTGTGTTTTTTTTAGCATATTATACTTTGCATTTTTGCATAGTGATTTATACATTTAATAAGACAATGATATCATACTTTTACTGGACAACCATATCATATGGTTGATAGACAGCCTCATCATCTATTTAATGTGCAACATTATCATGTACTTAAGTGACAATGATATAGATTAAACAACGATATCATAACACACAATGAACTCATATTTTCACTCAGCAATATCATTATTAGCTTTCATTTTGTTATACAACGATTTGATATTCCTTGTTCAAATACAATGAATCTATACACAACGTGTTTATCCATAGTATGGCTGTGTTTCAACATTGGTTGCGGTGAATGACAGCGTGTTTATATGACAATGTGTTTATGATTTGTTTAGATGACAACATTTTTATAATGGTGTTTATTATTATTTTATATGATAGCGTGTTTATTATTTGTTTATATGACAACCTTTTATAATGGTGTTGATTATTATTTTATATGACAACATGTTTATTATTTGGTTATATGAAAACATTTTTATCATTGGTTGATTAGTCACACATCGATATTTATGGATCATAGTTATACATTGATAGTTATACCCTGATAGTTATACATTGATAGTTATAGTTATTGATATTTACACAATGTTATCATTGATAGTTATGGATCATATAGTTACACATCGTTATCATATTTAGCTCTGTGATATCATATATTTTATAGACATCGATAATAATGTTAGACATTGGTATCATTGTTGATACCATAAAGGGAATTAAAGGAGTTTATAGATTACAAGGCACTAGGATGAATTAAATGGAGTATTTATATCCATGACTATTACATATTTCAATTAATGTGATGTATGATTGTTAAAATAGTCATATTTCCCTTGCGTCTTGTTGACTTGCCAATTGGGTTGCTTGGGTTTAGTCTTCATGTATTTTTTACAGTTAATTCGGTCTCCTAGAGGGTTGTATTTTTCTTTGGCTACTGCCTCGCCTATCTCCTTGTGACGACATGATTCTTGATGAGGGGATCAATGCGCATCCTGAAGGATAGATGCAAATGATAACCTGGTCGGAGTCTTGTGCTTCCCAATGTGGGCATATTGTTCGTTATAATTGATGTTGGTACTTGGTTCTGTAATGCCTTAATGCGATTGGTTTGCATGTCGTAGAGGGTTCTATTTACTGGTTGTCGAATCCAAAGTGTCTGGTTGTTGATGTTGTCCTTTAGCTAGTAAGCATTATCTTTCTTGTGCCGGGCGGGTAGTTGTTTCCATTTGTCTTTTGATTATCGCATGTTTCATCCAGTTGCATGATGTTCTAGTATGTTGGGTCATTGTTTTCTATTGCCTAAATGTGTAAGTTGTATTCGTCATCAATTCATGTTGATTAATTGTTGTCATTGATTGTCTTCCTTCTTAAAACAAAAAAAAATCACTTGCTTTGCGTCGCATGTAGTCATAATGATTGGGGTCATTATAGATTATGTTTCTACTCCAATGGAGTAGAATATAACACTTACATCAAATGAAGGTAGCCCATTTGAATATCCAACAAAGTACATGCATCTTGTTGGAAGTTTAATTTATCTTACTACTACTCGTCTTGACATAAATTTTGTTGTAGGAATACTTTCCAGGTTTATGCATAATCCTTGTGAAGGTCATTGAAACAAAACAAAATGAGTGCTCAAATATTTAAAAGGCACTCAATCATATGGCATCAAATATTCTAAAGTATCAAACTTCCATCTCACT
>ML792423.1:245642-272321 GCA_009831015.1 Picea engelmannii | reverse complement strand
TTTTTTTTTCATTTATAAAATTTAGATAAACCATGAATTTAACAGCCTCTATAGCAATAAAATCCCATATGACATGTTTGCCTCCCTGCAATAATGTTTTTCTCTTTAACCTGGTTTTCAACTTTCTCACTCTCTCTTGCAAATCTTGATTATCTTGGTTATGAGACAAAAGGGGTGATGGAGGTTTGAGTCGCTTCAAGGAAAGGAATGTGTGTTCCAACATTGTCCAACAAATTTTATTTGGACACAAAAACGGGCAAGACTGTTATCTCTATGTCGAAAACATTGGAGTCTCTACCAATTAGGGCTTCTTATCTAGAGGAGATGTCTTGTTCATTTATGGATAAGACAACATGATTAGCAGACATGGTGAAAATACATGTTAAGCGACGAAAGAAGCATGAATCTGGTTCAGTTATGAGCTTGAGTTTCAAATGGGTGCTTTGCTCCAAATTTCCAAAAGTTTGAATGCTTCAACTTATCATAAAATAATGTCTGGGAGTCCTCCTTTTATAGGTATCTATTGACATCGGGGGTTGGAGAAAATGGTTTTAGGTGGACCTCTTTTCTCCCTGATGTGCCTCTGAGGGAACCACACATCCATGATTTAAACCATGATGATTTTCCCTATCCCTCCCTCGATTTATTAATCTTTTCACTAATTCAATTGTCGATATGAGTTTCAACCGTTGATCCGAGCCGCTTTAAGATATATAGTCCATATTTAACCAATGACTTTGGCATTGGGGGTTGGAGAAGGTGGTTTTAGTCAGACTTATTTTTTCCCCGATGTACCTCTAGAGGCGCCACGCGTCCACCGATAAAACCATGATGTTTTTCCCTCACCCTCCCTTGAATTCTTAATCTTCGCGCTACTTCAATCCCGGATATGTGCCTTAGCCATTGATCTAGGCCACTTTCAAGATCAACAGTTCATAGAGTCTTAACCTTCACACCTTCATTGTATTTGTCCATACACCGCCAGATATAGCCTACTCCTATGAATGATCACATCTCCTTAGCGACATAGCCTTTTGCTAAAATTCCGACACTTGGATACCATTTGAAAATTGTTATGGTGATAAAATTGGATCCAAATGGGAATGATATCCTCCCTCTGAGGTAGAAAAGAACTATAGACTAAGTGCCTTCCCATTGGACCATGATTTATAAATGTGATCTGAATCTATTGATCTTTATTTGAAAACTTACAATTTTCCCAGCATAGATCAAGGCCTTCACCTCGAGCTTCAACTATGCTTCCTTTATTCCAATCTCTCATGCGTAAAGGAAAAACTAGAATGATTATATGCAATGAATGGTGGTGTGATGATTTTTTCAAACAATGTAATGCTTGAGGAACCTGCCATTCACAGGCCCTCCTATAGTGAATTCTCCATTACTTTCCTCTAACAAATAGGCGTTTCTCCCATGGTAAGTTGTGACTTTGAACGAACCCAACCATAGGTTATCAAATTTCCCATGTTTACCTTTATCTTTGTTTCCGACATCCCATTTTAGTGCCCAGTCTCCTAGTTTGAATTCATCTACATTGGTATGCCTGTCAAAAGATTCTTTAATCTTTTCTTGACATAGTTGGTCGTTATTGAAGGACTTTTCTCTGGTCTGCTCTACGTTGATGATCTCATCATCTCTTATCCGACTAGCATTTGTTTCTTCTTCTTTCTCTTGTAACAACTTCATCACTGGAAATCCCAATGTAGTAGGAAAGATGGCTTTTGTACCATAAATGATCTGGAAAGGAGATGTGGCAATAGATCTTTTTGGGGATATCAACCCACAATGCATGGATGATATTTTTGTGCCATGCATTTTTATTCTCTTGCAACAATTCTTTGATGATTCTGACCAAGCTTTTATCTGAAGACTCAGCCAACCTATTCCCTTAAGGATAATATGACGTGGAGTGACCAAGGGTAATGTTGTAATCACTGCAAAAATTTTCCAGCTTTTTAGACTTGAAGGCCGTTGTATTGTTTGTTACAATCTTGATCGGGCATCTGAATCTGGACAGGATATTGTCTTCTAGGAATCAAATGATAACATCATCTATAGCTTGTCTGGCGAGAACAACCTCGATCCACTTAGTAAAATAATATGTTGTAGTCAGGATCCATTTGTGTTGAGTTGAGGACTGTGGATGTATCTCCCCTATAAAATCTAGGCCCCATTGTCTTAAAGGAGCTTCTACTGAAATGGGTTTTAATGGAAGAGACTACATTTTTCCTTTCCCATCGAAGATTTGACATTCATGGTACTTTGAAACTTCTTTATAAACATTAGGAAAAATGCTAGGCCAATAAAAACCATCTCTCAAAATTTTTTGCATAGTTGTCTTCCAATAATCATGACCTCCATAGTCACCTTTGTGGAACTCTTAGATGGTTTTCTCTGCTTCTTCTTCTATCCAACAACTCAATAAAATCCCCCTTGGATCTTTCCAGTATAGAAATTCATTTACTATACAAAATTTTGCTGCCTTTAGTTTCAAAAATCTAGCCTTTGTTTTACTATACTCAAGAGGAGCTTGCATGTTTTTCAACGCAAAAATGATATCTACATACCATGCAGAGTCAAGAAAATTCTAAGATATTTGTGGAGTCTTCCTTTCTTCCTCTACTGCATGGTCCAATAGACCTACAGTGAAATTTATTCACAAGTGTTCGTAGTTTGTTTGTGCCATCGGTCTAGCAAGTCCTTGTCCTTTGATCAACTTCCTGGGCTTGATTTCAGGATCATATTCTAACAACACTACAATTCATTTTCCCCTCTTCCCTTCATGATCGGGCTGTTTCAAGATGTCCTTTACTAACCTGTTGGGAACATAAGGCGTGGTATGTGAATGTCGGATGTAAAGCCTGAATTCTTTCAATGCCTTGACTAAAACATATGCTTGCTTCTCCATGATATCAAATTTTAAAGGAGCATCTCTCAACGTTTTACTGTAGTATGCTATGGGCTTCTTGAAATTTTGGTCATCTTTCTGGAGTAATACACCTACAATTGTGTGTTCTGAGGTGAATGAGAACAAAATGAAATATTTCTCAAAACTTAGACTAGCCAATGCAAGAGCCTTTGTCAATGCCACCTTGATGTCTTCAAAGGATTTTCTCTCTTCAGGAATCTATTTTATTTCATTTCCCTTTTTAACCATGTTGGTGATTTGTTTTATGATTTCAGTTAAGTTTGGGATAAACCTTCTCAGAAAGTTTACTTTCCCCAAGAAATATTGTACCTCCTTTTTTCTTCCGGGGATGTCGATTTTCAATATCCCTTCAACTCTGTTGGGGTCCACCTTTATCCCTTCCTTCGAAATACTTTGTCCTAAGAGCTTCCCTTCTTCCGTGGAAAAATTTGACATTTTTGTATTTAGTGATATGCCAAATTTCCTGCATTTTTCAAACACCCTTCTGAGATGCTTGAGGTGTTCTTCATCTGAGGCAGAATACATGGTAATGTCATCGAGGTAGATAATAATGAATTTATCTTTTTCATCAGAAAAATATATATCCATAGCTATTTGAAATGTCGCCCCTGCATTCATAATCCCAAAAGACATTTTTGCATACATAAACTTTCCCCACGGTGTAGTAAATGCAGTCTTTTCCTGGTCATCAGGGTGCACCATAATCTGATTATATCTAGAGAAACCATCTAGCATTGACATCCTTTGAGATCCCACTATCTTCTGTAGAATCTAATACATTTTAAGAAATGGATAGTTGTCCTTTAGAGACACCTTATTTATATTCCTGAAGTCTACACACAGCCTAATTTATCCACTCTTTTTTCAGAGTGGTACCAGATTTTCCACCTACTTGGAAAACCTGAGGGACACTATGATTTTTGCTTCAAACAATTTATTTACTTCCTTTTCTATTAATGGTAACAATAGAGGGTTTATTCTTCTTAATTTCTGTTTTAATGTCTTGTGATCTTCTTTAATTGGGATAACATGCTGGATTATATTGGTATCATAGACTTTTAGATCATCATAGCTCCAAGAAAAAACATCGGGGAATTATTTCATTAATTTGACATGCCTCTCTTTGACTTTAGGGTTGAGCTTCCTGGATAGTTTCATGATATTTGGATCCTCTCGAGTCTCAATATTTCAATCTTCCATGTCCCCTTCATTTACTGTGATATTCAGACTTCTGGCTACGTCATTGTTATCAAAACGTTTCTCTAATTGTACCAGGCCCTTGCAGATGATATTACTCTTTAGATGAACAATATCTCTACTAGCAATCTAATTGTCAAAATATCCTTCTTTCGTGAAAGTGGTCACATCTACCTCATCATCACAATATACATAATGAATGTTCAAATTCTCGAACTCGTTCTCCATTTTGAGGAAGATTTCTATCTGCTTTTCATTTTCGATGACTTGTCAGTGCTTCATATTGTCTGGTACTATTGGACTATACATCGCCTCCACCTTGTAGCTTTTCTCAAGGAAAATTGGAACTCTAAAAATTGTTGCTAAAGTGGTCAGGGCATTAACAAACTGATTTTGTTCTCTTGGAATTTCTAAGAGATTCCATTCTTGAAATTTCTCAAGGAGTTCTAGTACCAGATTCCTATAAGCCCTCAATCTAGGCTATTTTTCTTGGTAGATGCCTCTGATTTGATTTATAATTAGCTCAGAGTCTCCATGTACAACAATTCTTTTGTCACCTAGCTCTTCTAAAACTTTCAATCCCAATATCAACACTTCAAATTTGACCATGTTATTAGTGCATTCAAAAACAAGTTTGTAGGAACACAATTTTGAGTCTCCTTTGGGGTGGTTGATCCATACGCCAGCTCCAGCTCCTTCTCTATAGGAAGCTCCATTGAAATTCATCTTCCATAACTAGTCCTCTGCATCATCTTTTTGTTCTGAAAGTTCCTCCATTTTCCGTTTAAGCTCATCTTTGTCATCCATAATGATTTATGTTTCTTCTTCTTTGCGACACAAGTCATTGAAGAAGATGGAAGACCCTAATTCAGTTTCCAATGAATAGATAGGATGATTGCTAGGATGTGATTTATTGCTGGCCATATATTTAAGCAAAACCTCTCTATATAGTCTTTTTTCCTGACCAAAGATAGGAATAGTAGCATAAGACATATCCATCTAGAGAGTTCATTTCAATTTTTCAGCCCATGATTTGGACAACAACATGTCGAACTTTGGAGGGATATCAGTGACTACTACATCCATAATCATATTCTTTGTTGGGATTTGTGCCAAAGACACAACCATATCTTTGATCATGCCAAGGCATTTCATTTTTCTTGAATCAAAGGAGAAAATATCTTTATAAGGTCTTGTGACATCAAGGCCCAATTGGTCCATGACCACTTTGGGCATGAAGTTGTGATATGCTCCAAAATCTAGCATAGCATTGTGTATATTCATGTCGTGGATCTTCAAATTGACATAAAAAGGAGGAATTTATTCATTCTCACTGCTTTCTTCTACTCTTGGCTTGAATAAGATGGTTGGGTGATCATCTTGTATGTTTAGGGTGTCATAGGTTTGCCCCATCTTAGGCATCTTGATGATCTGATTTTTGTACTCACTTTTCTTAATCAATTCATTAAATGGTACGGAAATTTTTATCTTATCCATTTCACTTTTGAAATCAAAAGAAGATAGAGTTTTTTCTACCTCTTTGGTGACCATTTCTTTCCTAGTAAATAATCTCTTATGGGCTTCTTCCTTTTGCTTCCCCTTTTCCAAGGTATCCTTCGCAACAAAATCTTTCATAGTGGAGTCCTTTGAAGCTGAATATTTTGCAACAAAATATTTTTTGGTCTGACTAGAAGAAGTTACATTGTTCTGAGATTCTTTGGAGGGATTCCCCTTTGGAGGATTACCCTTTGGAGGGTTTGGGGGTACCTTTTAATTTCAGACGTTATATTGCCTTTGGAATTGCATGATGGCATTTTGTAATCTAGTCTCATAATATTCTCTTTCTACTAATACCCTTTCTTCTTCATCTTGCAAAAAGATCTCACTTGCGTCCATGAAATGGTCATGTTCTTTGGTCAAAAATACCTCTGTCTCTTTATCATCACAACAGTTCATTTTATCTTTGAAATATCCAACATAACCCTCATTTACATAATTATTTTGGAAGGGAGGTCTGATTTGTTGTTCCCCTTGATTTGCTTGGTTTCCCTGATTTGCTTGGTTTCCCAGATTCATATTATGTACTTAATTGGCCTGATTTCCCTTATTTCTTTGCCTAATATGTGGAATAGTTGGTCTTCTCAGATTTCTGGGTGGACCATTAGCTTATTCTCTGGGGTTGGGCCTATTTCCTAGAGCCATCCTTTCCATCATCCACTCCATATTTCTCATCATTGCTTTGAATATTTCCTTTGATGTTTGACATGTCAAAGGTTGTTCTTTGTCTTGAGCTCTATTTGTGTCTCTTCCAGCATTAATTTTCATCTTCCCTAGAGCCATTAGGTTCACTTCCACTTCTATAGCATCGATCGTCATATCCTCCAATGTGTTAGATCTTCATTCTCTTATTAATAAAGCAAAGTCACTTTCAAAAGAATCAACATATTTGAGCTGAGAAGCCTTGGGGGATGGGGGGTTACTTTATCAAGAATAGAACTATACACCTTCATGAATCTAGCCGAAAACTCCTGTACTGTCTCATCAAGTGATCTCTTCATATTGTTATACTGGGTCAACAATTGAAAGGGATTTTTCTTATCCCCCCATTTTTAAAGGAAGTTTGTTTCAAAGTCTTCAAAATCTGCGATAGTACCTGCTGGAAGGGCTATGAACCACTTCCTCACATTTCCTACAAAGCTTTGTGTAAACAAACTCATCTTCATAGTCCACTTTTTCCAAGTCTATGAAATCATTAAACCAGTCTAGATGTTTTTGGGATGACATGTTACCTTCGACATCATATAGTTTAATCCTTAGATTGTAATCTTGAGGTAGATCACGTAGTTGAGTGGGTAGTATGAGGGGAGAAAATATGGTTTCCATAGTTGTTGTGATGGGTCGAAGTGGACATTGGTTCTGAGAAGGGGTCACTACGGGCTTGATAGATGCGGCTAAAACTAGATCTTGGAATCTCTTTTCGTCAAAGATAGTCTCTCTTAGACAAGATTCAAACTTAGTTATGAACAAGGATTGTTCAAATTTCATGTCAAACTCAAGGTCTTCGATGATAGTCACTGCATCCCTAGGAAAGGAAAAATATTGATCTGGACGCAACACTAGGGTTACAGGCCTTTCTTTTCTTCTACATACAAGCTTCTCAGGGTCAGACACGGGGATTGCAGCTTCTAGGTTTGGATTTCCTGGTGTGAACTTTCTTAGGAGCTACGATTTCTATCTCACACGATGTGGTGCAACTGGTCAGTGAGTAATGGAGTCACCAGGGTAAAAATAATCTCATCCAATAAGTTATTTGATCCACTGTCACCCTCACGAATCAAACTAAATCTTTAAGTTGTTTTCCAAACGAATATTTTTTCAATTTCATCCCCCACAATGGAGCCAAAATGTTAGCACTCTGTAAATTTTGTCTGGCTGAATATAAAAATGACAGAGGTAACTGTTTCAACCAACTTTAGAGCTGAGGCACTAGCCTTCTCAACTCAGAGAGGAATCTCTCATGTCACTTGATATTTCTTTAGGAATTTGTTGCTAGACTTGGTTTGTTTTGGGAGTTTTTAACAAAGTTGTTGGCAAGGAAGGGGAGGAACACACAAGGCTATGGAGTCAAAAATTTTAAAGTGAATGAACACAATGCATCTGCCAATAGAACTCTCCATAGGATAAAGGCTAAACAAGGCCATGAATCTGAGTTATTCTTAAACTTAAATAGAGTGTAGGAAGATAAAGAAAATGAATAATTGCATCAGAGAATTACCCAAATGAATTTTGAATTAATTAAGAAGACAATCACACAATTTAAATTGCTTAAGCCAAGAGCATCACAAGATGAATTCTGAGCCTTTAAGTCTCCAATTTAAACAAAATAAAATGTAAATGAAATAATAGGTCACAGGAAATACATACGATGAAAGGAAACAAAGCTCATATCACCACCCTTTAGAATATTTTCATAGAGAATTCAAAATCTTCTACATTTGTATTCAATTCAGATTCAGAAAATTTACAAAATAGAGCTTGATACAACCAAAAGGTTCTCTTGCACTTCTGCCAACATTAATTCATTCAAATATCCCAGTACTTATACAATTTGATCAAAATGACTGGAACTGAAGCATTTCAGCTTCCAAAACAGTTTCGACTGACAGTTTCACTATACGAAATGATTTACAATAATTGATAAAAATGCTTTGACATTATGGGAAATTTGTCTCACTGCTCGTTTCTTTCCCGCCATTTGTCTTGCTCTGGTCTTCTATCAGATCTGAAAATTTGATGACACCTAGGGATCACTTACTGGTTTCAGAGATATTGCACTTTGTCTTACCCAACCGCATGATTTCCTTCCATTGAGAATGAGAGGGGATTTCGTAATCCATCATCTCTTTAATCAAAATCTCCAAGTCAATGCACATGGCATAAGACATAGTCGGCATGCCAACTTTCACTGTTTTGAACTTATTCAAAATTTCAAAGTCTGTAGCCAAAGACTCTACCAGACTTGGGCCTTTCAGACTTTCTTCCATAGCTTCAAATTTAGAATGGTCCATTCTTCATTGCATGAGGAGAGAATTGTAATCTTCTTGATTGTATAATGAACCTTTTCCATCCCAAAATGATGGGAGGCCTTTGATAACAATTGTTCAAATTCATATTTAAAATCCTGTATGTTGTGGTCCATCTGCATATCTTTGTTTTGGACCGATCTAAGCAAGTTATTCTTGGTGATGATTCTCCTAGCTGAAATGATCAACACAGTCTTGTTCTTTACCCCGATAGTTTGAAGATCGACAATTGGCACAGAATTTAGCAATTCAATAGAATTTTGGGCCCATTCTGAGGGCTTCTTGGCCAACACTTCATTAACAACAATACACCTACTATGAGTTGTAGCAACCACATTGTTTTTGTCATTCATAACATTTAGATAAACCCTAAATTTAGTAGCCTCTACAGCAATAAGATCCCATATGACATGTTTAGCTACCTGCAATAATGTTTTTCCCTTTCACCTGGTTTTCAACTTTCTCACTCTCTCTTGCAAGTCTTGATTATACCTGTTCTGCGACATAAGGGGTGATGGAGGCTTGAGATGCTTCAAGGAAAGGAATGCACGTTCCAACATTGTCCAACAAATTTTATCTGGACACAGAAATGGGCGAGACTGTTATCTCTGTGTTGAAAACATCGAAGTCTCTATTAATTAGGGCTTCTTCTTTGGAGGAGATGTCTTGTTCATTTATGGATAAGACAATAGGATTAGCAGACATGGTGAAAATACCGATTAAGTGATGAAAGAAGCACGAATCTGGTTTAGTTCTGAGCTTGAGTTTCAAATGGATGCTTTGCGCCAAATTTCTGAATGTTTGAATGCTTCAACTTATCATAAAATAATGCCAGGGGGTCCTCCTTTTATAAGAATCTATTGACATTGGGGTTGGAGAAAATGGTTTTAGGTGGACCTCTTTTCTCCCAGATGTACCTCTGAGGGCACCACGCATCCACAATTTAAACCATGATGGTTTTCCCCAGCCCGCCCTCGATTTATTAATATTTCTGCTAATTCAATCATCGATATGAGTTTCAACCATTGATCCAGGTTGCTTTAAGATCTACGGTCCACATTTAACCAACGACTTTGGCATCAGGGGTTGGAGAAGGTTGTTTTATTCAAACTTGTTTTTTCCCCGATGTACCTTTAGAGGCACCACGTGTCCACCGATAAAACCATGACGTTTTTCCCTAGCCCTCCCTCGACTTCTTAATCTTCATGCTACTTCAATCCATGATATGAGCCTTAGTCATTGATCTAGGCCACTTTCAAGATCAACAGTTCATTGAGTCTTACCCTTCACACCTTCGTTGTATTTCTCCATACACAGCCAGATATAGCCTGCTCCTATGAATTATCACATCTCCTTAGAATCATAGCCTTTCATTAAAATTCCCACACTTGGATACCATTTGAAAATTGTTATGGTGATAATAGAAGTCATGGTCGACTGCTAGAGTCCAACTGAAAGCATTCTTTTCAAGGAGCGTTGTGAGAGGAGATGCAATTTTTCCATAATTCTTAACAAACTTTTGATAACATCTCATCAAACCCAAAAATCCACATAGATATTTAAATTTTTTTGGGCGCGACCAATCCTACATAGCTTCAATTTTATTTGGATCTACCCAAACACCATCCTTTTCGACAATATGTCCCAGCTACTCAACTTCAGAGGCTCCAAAGGCACATTTAGACTGCTTAAGAAAACATTTTTTCTAAGAGAGTAGATGGAGGACTTGATCCACATGGTTGATATGTTCTTGCTAGGTTTTACTATAGATGAGAATATCATGAAATAAAACCAAGACAAAATGAAGGAGGAAAGGATGGAAGACATGATTCATGAGACTTTGAAAAGTGGAGGGAACATTATAGAGGCCAAATGGCATAACCAATAGCTCATAGTGAACCTCATGAGTTTTGAATGAAGTCTTGATGATGTCTTCTTCTTTCATATGAATCTAGTGGTAGCCAGAGGAGAGATCAAGTTTGGTAAAATATCGACAACCACTTAATTCATTCAAAAGGTTAGGACTGAAAATAATGCGGAATTTTTCTTTGATGGTGAGTTTGTTGATAGCTCACAAATCATGACACATGTGCCAAGAACCTTCTTTCTTGAGTACCATGACTACTAAAGAAAAATAAGGACTGGTACTAGGATGGATGACACCAAATTCTAGCAATTCTTGAACAATAATCTTAATTTCATTCTTCTTGGTGAAGGGATGATGATAAGGGAAGCGTTTTGGAGGAATATTGTCTGGAACAAGAGGAATGGAATGATCATGGACACCACGAGAAGGTGGAAGTCCCTTGGGGGTTTCAAACACAACTTGGTGTTGTGAGAGGATATATTGAACGTTGGGATGTGCAGAAGGTGTCTCAACTACCTGAATGGAAGTAAGTTGGGAAAGAATGCCATAATGACCTTTTCTGAGGAGATTTTACATTCAGTGGGAACTGATGATCTCTGGTGACCCTACTATGATTCCTTGGAAATGGTGTTGTTGGCCCTCTTGCTGGAATTTCATGGTTAATATTTGGAAATCCACGGTGATAGGGCCAAGAGTATGTAACCCTTTTGCACCAATTACAATATCACAATCGCCCATGTCAATATGAATCATATGATATTTCAGGTGATATTGACCAATTTGGAGGCGCACATTTTCACAATGCCCTCCACATTTCATGGAACCCCCATTGGCAATCATGATTTGGAAATTATTAACTAGAAAGATACATAAATTGACTTCTTGGGCAATGCAATGATGAATACAATTATGGGTGTTTTCACTATTAATTAAAATGATGACTTTTTGGTTCTTAATGTGGCCAATTTATTTGAGGGTTTGAGGAGTAGAGAAACTTGTGAGTGCATTGACAGAAATCATTGATTCAATTGTCGAAAGATGAGAGGGTGGAGGAATATCCTCTAGTGTGGGTAGCTTGGGTACATGAGACACATTTTCCCCCTATTCAGAAACATCCTCAGGCATAGCCATAAAAATATTTTTTTCCTTACACTTGTGCCCCAAAAAATACTTGTCATCACAATTATAAAAAAGATCCTTAAGTTGGTTTTCAACCATTTCATCCCGACGCAATTTCTGGATCTTGAGGGGAGTGGTAGGAGTGGAATGAAGGGGGGTTTAGGGAAAGGAATAAAGGGTGCTTTTCGAGTTTGGGAGGAGATGACTTGTTGTTCTTCCTTGGCTTGTTTTGTAGCTTCCAACCAAGTCGGGGGGTGATCCATGAGGACATGGTCACATATTTCATATTTGAGGCCATTGATAAAACATTCCCTAAAAAAATCATCTTTCATGCCCTCTGTTATGAAAGATAATTTCTCAAAGGAAGCTATAAAATCTTCCACTGGGCAAGTTTGTTTCAACTTGGTCAAATGGACTAAATGATTTGTGTTGGTGTCAAGGTGGTCATAGAGCTCTTCTACAAACTATTTCCAAGCCACATACCCTTGGCATGAAGTTTTACACCATTTCCATCGTTCGGGATCCAAATGAAGAACACCATAATAGAGTTTTTCCAACTCATCAGTAATGCAATGCAAAGAGAAGTAATGTTCCATTTGGGTGACCCATCCCATGGGATCTGAGCCATCAATTTTTTTCACATCCACTCTAAGATGACGTAGATCACGTTGAAAGTGATGGGATGGAAAATTATGGGAATTGGAGGGAGTCTCACCTTCAGGTTGCAAAGGTTCATCATATGAGATAAGGTCTCCAAGGATATGTATCTTGGTGCAGAGCTAGGCAGTGAAGGATTCAAGTTGGGAAGAGAGGTATTGCTTCAGGGTTTCCATTTTGGTGTCTATGTTGGAATGCATTTTGGCATTGATGGTGGTAACATTGGCACTAAGTTTCCACACTTCTTGTTGTGTCTCAAAGAAAGTAGATGACAAGGTACTAAGGTCTGATTCAAGGTCTTGGAAACTGGTGTGGGCCATGGTGAAAGGGGGCATAGGAAAGAGGTGGGTGGGACCACACAAAAAAGGTTTTACAGGAGAATGGTATCACAATGATTAGGGCGAAGAGGCAAATCCAATGGGGTAGGTCCCAAATAAGGGGGTCAGGACCACAAAGAAAACAAAAATTTAAAAATGATAGGTATGTTTGCGATCAAAATGAAAAGAGGAAGCTAAAGGGATTTGTCTCAAATAAGGGTGCAGGAAGACCCCAGAATATTGTTTTTTACTCTTGCAGGGTTATACTCTAGTTTGAATAATACTGCAATGGAAAAATATCCAAATTCTTAACAGGAATAAATGTGTAGTAATCTCTCAACCTAAATGCAGGGGGCAAGGTTGCACGACAATAGAGATTCTTTGTTCCTTTTATATTTTGTTTCCTTCCCAAGGGTTAGTGTGTTGAGGGTTTCTATAGAGAAGGATTTTCAATGTGCTATAGCTCTCTGATATACATGTGGAGTCAAACAATAGTACTTAGTCCAATATGTCATGGAACCAACTAAGGAGGCTATACTGCACCCTTAGCCGTACTACCCTATTACCCAGGTACTAGAGAGTATCTTCCTGAGTGATATTATCGGTGGAACTATAGTAGTTAGGAGGATGATCGATTGATTTATGGAGGGTTTTAGGATACCTAGTTCGGTCTGTATACATGTGTTGTTTGATGGTATACCACTCGAAGGGGTACCAATAGGGGTTACACAGGTTTCCAACAATGTGAGCTTAAGTACCTCTTGTATTTCCTGTGTGTATGCTTCCCCGAATGCGTATTTATGCATTGAACACTATATCACTATAGTTTTAAGACGTTGGAATACATATCTACTCTGAAAATAATTTAACATGGAATTATTTTCCAAGGAAAGTGATCTGATACCGCTTTAAAGGTACCACATCTATTATGATATAAGAAAATAGAAATACTACAGAGAATAACAATGGAACAACACAATATATGAAATCACAACACCAAAATAATACCTTTATTGATAGTAAACGATGTTCACTTGCCTCTTTGAGGGTGCAACCTCCAAAGGAGCATCACTCTGTCAAAATAACTCTCAAGCCAAATACTTATCATGCTATTGACTCCTATTTATACTAAATCCATCTACAAAAATAATAATCTAGAGGAATATATTTCTAGAAGTGAAAACTTCTATTAGGTCTTCTTACAATTGACTTATTATTCCTTATTACTAGGCCTTATTAATGTCTGTCTTTATTGCATGGAAAATATATTATTCTACCTATGTGAGGGGTTAGGGAGGTTAGGTCCCTAACATTCACATAATAGAAAGAAGATAACATAGTAGGACTTTTCAATGAATTGATAGACAACAATTCCCTCTTCACAAGATATATATGATGAGAAAGATTTTGCAACCCAAAATGATGAAGAGTCACCACATGTTGGTGCTCAGGGGGAAGACCCAGGGTTAATTAGTCAAATACCAACAAAACCATTAGACACTGGCCCTTTAGGCATCACTTGCAAAGCAAGTGAAGTCTCACCCGAGGCATCTAGAGGGGTTACAGGAACCAAGGTTCTACAGTGTTGAGGGTAAGCTAGGCATCATTCAAACCCTTTACTTACATGTGAAGTTTTTATAGTTAATAACTATCTTGTCATACAATATAATCTATTCGCAACATTACAACATCATATATGATCCATTCGTTCAACATTAACCAGAAAACAACATAAACACCATAAAACACATATTTACATGGTTCACCCAACTTGGGCTATGTCCACAACGACTGGCTTCTTATATTATTCATTCACAACTTCTTGCAATTGTGCACTATGCTACCAAATATGCAACAACAATATCATCCCAAACCTGCCTAGCTGTTCTGCTGCAGTGTGAGCTCACTCCTTAGCCATACTATATATTTCTCCCTTTCCTGGACTCTCTTACATGAAAATCAATTGCAATTTACATATGATATCACATTCTCACTCTCACATTCATGCCTCTCTATTTCATTTCTTACATATTTACACATACTAATAGGGATAAGCCCATTACAAAAAGTGGACAAAGTGTCCCCCAAAACCCATTACAAAAAGTGGACAAAGTGTCCCCCAAAACCCATTACAAAAGTGGACAAAGTGTCCCCCAAAACCCATTACAAAAGTGGACAAAATGTCTCCAAGACCTCTGGTTTATAACCATTTTCCACCTTCTGCACATTGCTCTGTCACGCATCATAGTCCATCTTCTAACTGTCTTTTACCCTTTGAGCTCCTTTTGGTGTAGATCCCAAAACTCATCCAATTTTCCTCTCCAATAGGCCCCCAACACTCACTTGTGGCTCATCCTAAGCCACTCAGGCCTTCTTCCAGTGTTTCAAAGGTCTCCTTCGTTGTTACAGGTGTTGCACTACTAAATTTCTCCTCTAGTCTGTGTGTTTCTTGCTACTTAAGCCATTCTTTCTAAAAAATGAGAGTTGAATAACATTAAAACTCTGTCTTAACTCCTTCTATAAATCAGGTAGATGTTTTCCTTATTTCTCGAGTATCATATCTATCACCATACCTAGGTTCTTACTGTGAAGAAATCCCTGTTTCCATTTTCTTCATGTTCATGCTCTCCTTCTTGATGCATTGTTGGTTCTTTTTTCTTCAACCATGATTTTATGTTGCCTTTTGTTCTATGCATTCTGGTTTTGGGACCGTTTTATAGACTGGAGTCGATTACTGTTGTTCACATGACTTCTTCCTGCACCAATGATGTAGTCCATTGACAACTATGTACAATGTCTTTAGATGGTGCCATCGTCCTATACCATACTCTACTTGGATCCTCTAGCCTCCATTCTTTCTCTTCACTATGCTCATATTATATATGAAACTTGATTCTTATTCCTATCTCGAATGGATAAGAACCAATAGCCTACCTCTTCCACTTGTTTTATAGCGAGTTGGCTCTATCCATACTATTTGTAGTCTCATATAAGTGTACTTATACTCGATTTCTCCCATGGATTTTCAATAATTCTATGTCCTTTGACGAGTTTCAGTTTGAATCGACCATCATTTACAAATATTCGTCACACTCATTCCCACCGCCTTTCGATTGAATTCAATTTCAAATTCCTTTCCTTTCTATTTTAATTATGACTACGTGCTTCCTTACATACTTTTATATTGTATTTCCAAGTATAATTTTATTTCGCGCCTAAACTCTCTGTCTAATCCACTAGTGGTTTCCTTTATTACTCCATTACTCCATACCTTCGTTGGATGCTCTTTTCGATTTAGCCATCAATCAACATATTTTTTATTTAATGTTACGTGGCACCAATGCTTACCTATCATGATAAGTCTTGATTGCACATCCCGTCATGTGGTGTGTTGAATTCTCCTTAGGTATCATCTTTGTAGTCACATCTCTCTGCATTATCACTCCCTTTGATGCAACCCATTTTCCTTTTTCTATGTTTCCTTCTACGTATTTTTATCTTATATGCGACAGTTTCCTCCATCCCTTCTTTAAGCATTACCAAAAATTCTTTACTTCATCAACGTTTGACCTCATTCATTTCATACTTTTTCCTATTTTCCTTGACTTTTCTATTCTTTTTATATATTTTCCTTCTTGTAGTACACTATGATACAATATTAAACTATGCAGATCCTCTAGTGCATGGAAGGATGATCGTCCCTTTACATTTTCAGTCAGCTCCCATTCACTAGTACTTCCATGACTTGTCCACCGAACTTATCTATCTAAAAAACATGTACTTCAGTCACATGTCTGATAATATATGTCCCTAACTAGTGTGTCCTCAACTTTCCTATGTGTTACAAGAACTTGTTGTTGTTCAGCAGCACTAGATCCCCTATCTAGAAATTATTCTATTTGATGTGTCTATTGTGCCATGCCTTATCTTGTTCCTTATGTAGTTTCTAATGGAAACGTGCAATAAAGAGATCTTCCTCTATTATTAATAGTTGTGATAGCCTTTATTATACAGTGTCAGAATCCGTAAGATCTGTCATTGTCACAATGTTCAGACTTGGTATAAGAAAGTCCATGTACATGATTGCTTCTTATATGAATGATAACTTAAAGGGTGCATGTCTTGCCAACTTCTTTCTTGTAGTTCTGTAAGTATAGAGTAGTGCAAGGATCCTTAAATCCTAGTCATGCCTCCTTACATTTCACACCAGTCAACACATTTTCTATTATCTTGTTCAATGCTTCCACCATTCCATTTTCTTGTGGGTGATATGGAGTGATCTTTTGATGTTGTATATGCAACTTTTTTTTTAGTGCAACAACTGTCTTGTTCAGAAAGTGAGTCCCTTGATTGCTCATAAGTATTTTAGGACACCCAAACCTTGTAACTATGTTCTCAAAAAATAATCACATGGATATCTCAGTGCTACAATCTGTAATAGGATCTGCTTCTTCCCATATAGTCAATTAGTCTTTCGCAATAATTATGTATCTGGATCCTTTTCTTCTCGCTGGTGGGTTAATAGGTCTGATAAAATCCACTGCCCATTTTTCAAATGCTTGTAAGGTAAACTTTTGATTCAAGGGCCTCTCATCCCTTCACAATGGTGTTCCTACTCTCTCACAAATGTCACAACTATAACAATATTCCTTTGCATATTTATGAAGTGTAGGCCACCATAGCCTTGCAAACAAGATATTATGTTCTTTCTCCTTTGCTTCATAGTTTTTATTGGATTAATCGATAAATGTGGACATAAACAGATCTCCCTAGATTCCACTGGAAACTAGGAAGAAACATAACAGAATATGGGACATTCCCTAAGCTCTAATTATTGAGTTTACTAGCTAACAAGGGATAGAAAACATACCTTTTAAATGTCATTTCCTCTTTCCATTTCCATCCTAGCTCCATTCCAATTCTCCTGTGATATTGAACCTTCAAGGGAACACAAGCCAACCAAAGTGAAAGAAACACAATATAGTCAACAAGAACCTATGTATGTGATCAAGGAATCATATAATAAAAGAAGACTAGTTTTATGGGAAAGAAACATATCGTTGTATTATATTAAATGGAAAGTGGAGAATACAACCAAAGACTTGATGTTGCAAGGTCCCCTTTCGATGGCCCTTTTCTCCAACAGACACACCTTTTCTCCAAAGCCTTTGAATGAAGAAGATCCACCATGTAGCTTGTAGAACTAAAGAAAATCTCTCAAGAGGAAGTAGAACTCTCCATACAAATATTAGCCTATTCAACCTTACCCTTTTCCATGAGATATCTCTCTTTATATAGTGTTAAAGAGAGATGTATGAGGAGATTAGGATGATCCCACCAAATTAGAGAAGCAAGTAAGCTCTAAACTGATCAAAGGCCACCTCATCTTCTAGCAAGTAAGCATCGTCGCACCCTACATACTTAGCAGCCTATGACAAAGTTGTAGTCCAATTATAATGCAACATGTGACAATTAGGTATCATCGCACCCTATGAATAGAGCAGCCTGTGATGACCTTCCTTCATAAGGTTTTTGGCAGAGGAAATCAAATCACTTTTTTCATGTAGAAAGACTCTTTTATCTTTTCAGGGAAAATGAACACATGATTTCAGTGGATCATTGGGGTGACCAAAATAATGTGTAACAAAATTCCCCCCAAGGTATGAAGTTGGAACTCGTGACAACTGAAATACTTTGTGGAATGTGTGTGTCGAACAAGGAGCACGTCGATCGGGAACCTGGAAACAATCAAGCATATGCATAATATTATAACAATTATGAGGTAGGGATTCCTATTCTCATACTACAAGTGACTCTAATAATAAGTGTCAAGTCATTCATGGCCACTAAACATACATTGTGGATCCATGTCATCACGATTCATCATAGCCACTAGGAATACATTGTGGATCTATGCTCTAAATAACTCAAATTAAGACATATCCATGATACATACAAAGTGGATCTATGTGTCAATACAAATCATGAATACTCCATCACAACCTAGACCAAAATGATGAGATCCAGGGTCTTATTTTCCATCATCTCTAAGTACGAATCTAGCCATGTGATTATAGGTGTTGAAGTCAAACATGGTAGAAACCACTTGATTACCGCTCATTAATGAAAACCATTAAAAAGTGTGAGGGAAATCATAATTGATGTCAATGAATCCCAAGGTAACCTAATACAATCCGACGAATGTGAATAAATGAGTTTAAGTCGAACACTTGATGGAATCTTCCAATCAGACGCCAATGATGTGAACCCATTGTTGAAAGTGAAGAGACCTACTATTGAGGCATGCAGGATATAAGGTACTAAATGTTTTCTAAGTCTTATTCCTGGATAATGTGTTTAATTCGATAGGAAAAGACTCATCATAGGAGGGCCTTGATGTATCCCCCATGAATGACACGAAGTAAGTAACAGATTTGAGGTAGATCAAAGTATCAAGTGATTTGGAATTGACTCAAGGAAGACCAACATGGTAGAAAATTTATGGCTGACTTGATAGAAGGCTTGTGTAGGTTGGACTTCTCTTGAACATATGAATGACACGACAATGGTTTTCGAAAAATTGACTCAAGGAGGACCCAACATATGAATTTGGGGATGGTCAAACGAGAGACAAATGGATTTCCCAAATCGGATACAATGATAAAAGGATGTGTCATGTTCAATAGAGACTATTACTACCACTAACAAAAAATACCGAGATACATTTCTTTCCCAATTTTCCCCCACCATTTTTGGTGATTACCTCTTTATTTTTATGCAAGCTTGAGGAGGATAACATATGATTGTTGATGTAAGATCATCCTTCATATGAGTTCCTCTGAGTATGTTTAATGAACCCTAAGAAGGAGTGGTTCGATCCCATATGGGTCTTTCAATGTTTGTTTAATGAGTCCAAAGATAGAAAACTCAGGGGTTTTTCAATTTTAGAGAGTCTGAAAAACACTTAAAGAGAACTCCATTAGGTCATTTTTTGTAAATTAATCTAATGAGACCAAAAAAGTCATAACCTACCACTCATCATACGTTTTCTTCAAATACTTTTACGACTATTGAAAGAATAAGGTCCCTTGGAGATATTTTCATTTTTCAAGAGCGTAAAAAGAACTTAAAGGATATTCGATAGGTTTCGCTTTTCGTGTCACCATTATGAGTTCGAAAAAACCAAAAAAGACTACTCGATTACATTCTCATGGTTTCACGAGAATGAGAAATAATCAAGACTATGCTTAGAGTTTTTCCTGAAAAATCCTAAAAGGATCTGTACATGTGACAAATATATAAAAACAAACCAAAAAAGCGGACCCTTGTTCCAACGTCTCACCTCTAGAGTTTTCTATCTGCAAAAATCAACCACTTGCAAAGTTGTTAGGACTTTAGGGCTTGGATGAAGTATAAAAAATAATATAATATACAAATGAAAACTAATAAAAATCAACAAAACAGGTAAAAACCCACATTTCACTATTTCATTTGTAACTTCACCCAAACATTGCTCCAAACCCTCTTTTTACCTTGATTTTCAACTGCAGATTGCAGAGTGCACAGCTGATCATTTCATGAATTGTCTCCACAGAAAAGGTAATCTTCATCTCCTTCATATTTTCATGGATTAAAAATTTATTTTTATTGGCTAGATGTTATTTTGGGTTGATTTTTTTAGGTTACCCATGCGTTGCGGTCATCGCAGGTTCCCTATATCAGGATTGCTACAATATAGGATCACCGCAGGTGCGCTTAAATATTGAGTGCAACGACACTGCACTGTGTGGATGCACAGGTTTGCAACGACTGCAGCCCAAAATTTCAAAAGATGAACCCAACAAGGGAAAACCCCCAAGAAATAAAATTATGTTGCTAATCTCTTTTTATGGTTCCTGGCAGGTCTTTTGCGGTCAATTTGTTGGAATGGCATGAGAGAGAGCACAAAGAAGAAGATTACTTCATCGAGAATGACCTGGGAACAGTTATGGCCCTCTGATAGTGTGGGTTCTTGAAATTATTCAAGATTCAGGGCATGAGGTCCCAACTGAGACTACTTGAGTACTTAGTTCACATGTGGGATGTGAACGAGAAAGAATTTCATGTGGGTGCCCACACACTCACTATAGATATCAAAGATATTTACTTCCTAACAAGACTATCTCTCCATGGTTGACAGGTGACACTTATAGGTATTAGGGGTGGATATGAGCCTATGAACCACTACATCAGTGAACAGTGTGTGTCGAGAACCAAGAAACATAGCGGTAAGGTCGCTATTAGGGATGTCTGAGACTTACCTCTATAGACTATCCTCTATATTATTACATGCATGGTAGGGAGTGCAGCTCCCCACATGGCTCTGCAGAGCTATTTTTAGTATGACTTGGAGTGTATGGAGCCCCGAGTCTTCAACTGGTGTGAATGGGTTCTTAAAAGTATGAAGAAACAACTTACCAAGTGCATAAGTGGTGGGTTGAAACAATTCAGATACGAGTCGATTTTGGTATCCTTCCTCCTAGAGAGGGTCCCAGTCTTACACTTGCAGGTATAGTGGGGTATAATTTCTCCACAAGATTCACGGATGAAGAGATGGGTAGGCCTCATGGCCCAACATGGAGGCAGTCACATCATCATGTACAACGATGTCTTCTTCGACTGGTTGAGAACTCAAATGCTCATGGTCGATGATTATGCATATGTCGGGATAGACTTCCGTGGAGATCTAGACCTAGATTTTCTCGAAGGTTCCCAATGGGGGGACATAGGTAAGAATTTTTTTTTGTTTATATAATGTTTTTGTTATTTTTAAAGATATGAAATGTTTTTTATGGAGTTTGTTATAACCCTATATTTCATAGGATCAATTGGTGACTGGAAATTTTTTTTACTCTTGATTTAGTTTGGTTGGAAATAATATTTTATTCTTGTAAATTATTTTCAAAAAGAAAAGAAAGAAAAAGAAAGGAAAATAAAGAAAAAGAAAATAAAAGAAAGAAAAAGAAAAGAAAGAAAAGAAAAAGAATAAAAGAGGGCATAAAAGAAAATGGATAAAAGCCCCATGCAATAACAATGACTTGATCCATATAGTTTAATCATGGTTAAGTCTCTTTGAATTTATGTTGATATGTTTAGTGAATAAGACTTGGATAAATCGTTTAATCTTAGCCAAGAAGATAGGTTATGTAGCGAATAAATTTGATCAAACTATTTAATCTTGATCAAATAGCCCCAAGGTAGAGTAATTTCTTAGCCCAATAGTCTAATCTGGGATAAATGTGTAGGTAGGTAGGATAAGGCATAGGCTAGCCAACTTTTCCTTCAATAAAACATGTATGATGGTCGATGAAAAGTCATGATTTTGATGTTTGAAGTGTTTTTCCAAAACCCCATGGTGACACATTGCAAGGGAAGTAGTGCAAAAAACCCACAAAAGAGGACTATCCTAAGTTTCATTTGCACATTTTGATTCTCACCCGGAGATTAAAAAGTGTGCATAGATCTACGGTTGATCTAGTGGCGCCTAGAGCTACGGTTGACAAAGAATTCCAGAACCCCCAGACCATTCCATCTTTAATGGTGGGGGAGGGGTTCCGATATGGAGATTAAAAAATGCCCATAGATCTACAATTGATCTACTAGTGCTTAGATCTACGATAGATAAGAAATTGTGGACCCCCCCGACCATTCTATCTATAATGGTGGGGGTGGTATGATATGGGCATTTTTTCCTGGTGGGCCCCATCCTAATGTGTAAAAAATACACTACGTCAGACCCCCTCTGTTCTAAACCATTTACTGTTTACCCCCCCTCCAACATACTGCCATACTGGAATTGCTTAACCACTGCCACCTCATGAAATAATTCTCCTCTATCTCGCCATCTCATGATGTCATGCTCCACTACATCCTCTTATAAGTCTCGTCTCATTACTTTTCCAGTTGTTTCTCCTCCATTCACCTGTCACATGTCATATCCCATTCTCCTATCCTCCAGTCACCGCCCTCCTCGTCATCCTGGCACACCCATCACCCGTCCTTTTCTTGCCACCTCATATATCAAGTGATCCATTGGCCATTTAATGTTGTCTAACATATCTGTTATCTTGTTGACTTGTCCCCCACACCTAATGGATACCCGTTCGCCCAATTTTAGTCCCATTTTTTCCATTATCACATTCTTCACTTTTCCTGCATACCATAATTTCCCCCCCGTCCATTTTCAGCTAGTAACCGATATAACGCCAATCACCTAATAATGTTTTTTGTTTCAGTTTGCAGGTACCATTGGAAATTGATGGCACCAAAATCTAAGAAATCAAAGGTCGAGAAAAATCCATTCCTCCCGCCTCCTGTCGATCTCGATCAAATCCCGCTAGCTGACAAAGACTACCTGATCTCAGATACCAGGTGTGAATTCGACTTTTCCGAATTGCATTCATGGTTTAGGGACACTTTCCTAGATCAAAGTGACGAGATTGGGCTCCGAGATTCCAATATCCCCCTATATCTGTTTTCCCAAATCCACCATTTTCCTGAGTTTTCCCTCAAGTGCCAGGTGCATTACCTCCCCGATCAGAGATCCATTGTTTCATCGTCTAGAGAAACCTTTTTCAGTATCACACCCGAGGCCATTGACCAAACGATGAAAATATCCAGATCTGAATCCCCCTCTCCTTTCACCATTGAAGTTATAACTGAAATGTACCAGAATCTATCTTTTCCCCAGAAAGCGCAGATTTTTGAGCTTTTTCTCCCACAAGATGCCCAATTCCCCAAGAAAAATCCCCCTTACCATTCCTCCATGTTTTCAGAAAAGGTAACCAAATCATTTCATCATTATGTTGTTTTCTCAATTATTTATTAGAAAAATGGGTGGACGAGCCCATCCTGGGTTTCCTATCTATTTTCTCTGCCGAAGGAAAAGCCACCACCCTGTTTGAATACAATAGTTTCCTAGTCGAGAACATGCATGAGCAACTTTTCAAATTTCCCACAGAGGGCATGCTCCGATATTTTTCAATATTGGATTACATGTTCGTATTATTTCAAGCATATAAGTTCCCTTTCCCCATGGAGAAAATGGACCAGGATGACAAACCATAGCTTGTCACTTTTTGGACCTCGCTACTCAGAAAAAACTCCACAGAGTTTAATTTCAAACAATTTATTGAGCAGTTTTACCACTCAGTGGTAAGCATGCTCAGGGGTAGAAAATAGCTGAGGATAAATGAGGATATCCAAAGAATTTTACACCTCTCAAACCTCGCCAAGACTAGAGACTGGTATTTTTATCATAATCACATGGAAATCATAATTTATGGATGTCATCTGGCTCCTTATAAACTTCCCAAATATGTTCTTGTTAGGATATTTTCCTTGGAATACATCAGGCAAATGATAAATTCAGACGACATACATTTTGTAGCTTTGAAGAAGAAACAATAGTTGAGAATTAAAGGGCATATAGGATCCTTTATCTACAACAATCAATCTGTTGGTGATCCGGATTATTTTTCGGCAAGAAATGAGAGCGGAGATATAACACATAAATATTTAGAGATATTGCAAGAGAGACAACAATATAATAGAGATATAGTGGAAATAAAACAAGAGTTACATATATACAGTAATACGCGATTTCTATTAATGAAATAAATGTACAGAGATTGTAAAAGTACATAGTGAAAGACTCGCTAGAATGGTGGTAGCTTATCTCTGAGAAGAGATGTGATGGCTACTTGCATTCTCAAGAAGATGATTATTACAATGAGGCTCTAAGGGCATTTTTAACATAAGTAAAATCCAAAACCCTAACCTCAGAAGATGAAAAGCTAAAAGGTTTGTGGGCCCTGATGGGGGTAGTTGATACGTCAACTTCCCAGGGGCATAACTTTTGCATAGAATCTCCATTTGGGGCGCTCAATAGCTCGTTGGAAAGATATATTGAACAAATACAAATTTTGGGTGAGCAACATGATCTATGATCCATGTTGCTCCTCGTTTTCTCAAAAAACATCGTTTAGGGCCTCAAAATGGCCCGGGAAGTTAAAAACTGCTAAAAATAGTAAATTACCAAAATTTCCAGAAACATGTTTTGGGCCAGTTGGAGAAGGTGGGTGGCCACCGATATCCACCTGGATCAATCCTCCTTCCTTAGGAAGCAATGGTCTCCATTGCGTTGAGTTCCCGGGGGAGAGGGGAAAGTGATTGCTGAATCTAAATCTTGGTGATCTGCTTGCCTTGCTGGAGAAGTGGCGTTGCTTAGCTTGTTGAAGGCTATCATGAACCTTTGGCTAGAAGGTTTGGACCTTTTTAACCAGTCTGTCTATTTTAGATGACTGTGTGCATAAGAAATCTTTGTTCTTCATTGCAACCTTGTCGACCTGCTTTTGTTGGATAGAAGGTGCTTGGGCCGAAGCTGTGGTGGTTGCAGTATCCTTTTGTTCCCATTTTGAACAGATTGTGGAGAAGATGAATTTTGTAGTATGAGATACTACCTTGTAGCACTATTTAGGTGGGGTAGTAGTTGGAACTACCTTTGGTATCCTGTAGAGATGACCCCCCAGAGTAATAATGACACTATGGGGTCAAGACTCATAGATAGCATGGCATTTCCACATATATGGTTGGCCCAAGAGAACATCACAGACATCCAATGGGAAAACATCACATAATACCTCATCCTTGAAGGGTTGGATGCCATATGACAATCAACACTGCTGGCTGACATGAAGATCTTGTCCTTGGCGAAGCCACCTGATGTTGTATGGTTGCGGGTGTGGTGTTGTCGACAATCCCAACTATTTGATGACCTCTGCTGAGATGAGGTTCTTCTGGCTTCCGCTATCAACAATAAAATGCAGCAGGGTCCCCTTCACCCACATCTGTGAATGAAAAAGGCACTCTCCCTCTTTTGGATCTATTGGTTCTTCTGGTTGAATTGTTGCGGTCACGACAATAGCAGTAGGGTCTATGTCGATGATTTATCTTTTACCAGTATTTTCAAAATCAGATTCTGAATCAGGGTTCGGCTTCTTGTCTTTGATCTTGGCCACCAATGACTGTTTTGAGTGACATTCATCAGTGTTGTGCCAGGGGCTTTTGTGGAAATCGCACCATTTTTCGGTGTCCTTCTTTGTCTTCCCGTGACCCTTCTTTTCCTGTGGCTTGGACTGGTTTTCGAGAGATTGTTTGTTAGGTCCATATTTGTCATACTTTGGTTGTTGCGAATTTGCAGACCCAAACTCTCATTTGTTCTGGTGTTTAAATTTCTACTTGATTTTAATAGCATATCGATAGGCAGCACTGAGTGATGAGATGTCCAAAAAATCCATTTCAGTTTGGATGTATCTGTGTAGAGCTCCACGGTATTTCAGAACCAAATGCCATTCAGAGTCTTTGATACTCAATTTGGTGTGTAAGGTATGGAAGGTATTGGTGAACTCTGGAACTACTTGGCCCCTCTCTTGGCACAGTGTGGTCCATCTCATGTATTGGTCCTCATAGTTGCCAACAGGGTAGTATTGTTCCTTTACCGCATCCACAAAAAAATCCCAAGTGGGCTCGGCCGCATATATTCCAGACTCCTCTGTGGAACTTTTCTCCTAGTAAGTTTCCCACCAATGTTTGACATGGGGGAGAGCCTTAAGGAGTGTGAAGGTGATCTTTTCCTTGTGTGAAAAATTATGAACAGAGAAATAACCTTCTATCATATTTAACCATTTATCTAGGGCATCTGCATCTATTTGACCTTCAAATACGAGAAAAACAAAATTAACCTATACCTTGAAAGGTGAGGTGCCTCCAAAGTGGCCGCTTGATGAAGATGTGCCTGATGCTATCAGAAGGCGTTGAAGGATGTGGGAAAAATTCTCCATCATTTTGTCCCTCTGTCGCGTGAGAGCTTGCTCAAGCAACAGACTGATAGGATCATCTGCTCCATCATTTTTCTTTTCTTCCACCATTGAGGGTTTCTTGGGTGTGCGAGAG
>ML792423.1:215383-244960 GCA_009831015.1 Picea engelmannii | reverse complement strand
GATGCCTCACCTTCAATCACTAAAGTGTCATCAGAAGAGTTCCAGGTTTACACAAAAAGGCCTAAGATCAGTCACAAAACTAGCAAGTCTGGAGAGGAAGAGACCCAATCTACCACAGTGGTCAATGGAGAGAAGTCATATCTTTTCTCCAACAACCAACAGATCACGTATACTCCTTCATTCAAGAAACAAACTGACACCTCACTGATCAATAAGCCAACTCAAGGAGCTGCAAAGTTGATTATTTTTGAGAAATATGATATGATTAAGAAGAAAAATGAGAGGTTGGCCAACAACACTTATGCTCAATTCTGGAATCAAACATCAACAACACAACATAGGATCCTCTCTTCTTTTGACACAGAGAATGGGAGAATATACATGGCCTTTCTGTAGGCACAAGTACCTCATCCAAATAAAATCACTAACTACAAAAGATCCACACTTAAATTTGATGCTAAGGTTGTACATCCAGCTGACCAAATGGATCTAGATAGGTAGACTGGAGAGTTGGTTTTCTCAACATTGGCGAATTCTTCCACTACTGCTGCAAAATTACAAGTTTCTTTGAACAATGTTCAGATCCAATTAAAGATGGAGAAAATATCTTCTTTTGCAAAGAATAACAGGATTAAGTCTTTAGAAGAATTGGTACTCAAAATTGGGTATGCCCCCTCAAATGTGAAAGAAGTTGAAGAGATGCTCAAGAAAAAGAATTTTGACATAGAATCTTTGAGGAAACAACTAAAGCTGTCTACTATAGAAGACTCACAATCCAAAGAGATGGCTGAGACAGAAGGTGAGAAGGAGGAGATGCTAAAATTGATCATGGAACAAAATGAACAGATAAAAGAGATGGAAGTAGAGTTAGAAAGGTTAGTAAAGGAGAAGGAACAAACAACACCCATGGAAGTCATCCCATTGAGTGAAATTCCCCTCACATGAGTTAGCATAGTAACAACTTCAACAACTACCACAGCAAAATCTCTGTCAATCACCCCATTGGCAACTCTAGAAAAAAATGTGGAGCTATTAAGATCAATGGAAGAGATGACCTTACAAGAATCGGAAATCAAAAGGCTAGAAAAAGAGATAGAGAATCTCCAGGATCTTAAATATTCTTTCCAAGCTAGCTACAATACAGAGAGACACACATCAGAAAAACTGAAGCAGGAGCTACAACAGCTGCAAAAGAATAAGTTGTGGGAAAAACACTAGCAACATCCAAAGAGACCATTTGGATGGATATATCCAAATCCATAAATGAAATCTATCCCATGGTGCAAATCATGTTTGAACAACATGAGCTGGTGTTAAGGAGAAAGCAGGCCATCAACAGGAGCAAGGGAGATTTGGGAGAAATGCCCACGGAAGAAAATGAAATCATCAGGTTTCTCAATTCAAAAACTAAAGAAGAGATAGAAAACTTGAAGATTGAGGATAGGATGAAGACCATCCTCAAAGTCAAGAGAGTTCTGACCGAAAGAGGACTGATGTTGCAACTGGAGGAGAAATCCCAAATCATGGAGAGCGGAGTTCATGGATTCTTCAGCAAGATCGAGGCATTACAAAAGAAAGGTCTTCCTGGTTTATTGGTTGTAAATGAAAAGTTGATGACACTTCCCGACTATAAGAAAAATATTTCCATGGTGGAAAAAGAAATATCCAAATTCTCAGGGATATAGGGAAGCATAACAAGCAAGTTATTCCTAGAAACTCTCCAATTGGATCTTAATATCCAACATGAAATAAAGTACATTTTTATCACCAGAACGAATTTTTCCAAATATACTGAGATGGATGAAATCTACCATAAGTTGCTAAAAGTCACTATCCCAAATCAACAATGATGGGAATAGTTGTGCGAATTGATCAAGTAGAAGATGAGGTGGACATACAAGTCAGCATCCAGAATAGTCAAAGTCAAGTTGATGACTCGCCAACAACTTCCCCAAAATCATCATGGAGAATTCGATAGATCATAAGCAGTTCCTACAATTTAGTATTCTATTATCTAGTTAGTTAGCATTAGATTTTTCCACGTCCTGATCATTAATGACAGGATCAATTGTAATATTTTCTATATATACTTCAAATTTTAAAGTATTGAGGGTTGATCTTTATGCCCAAGCAAGCTGTAAGAACTGTAATTTTTATCAAAGATCTACCAGTAATAAAAGAACATTTCACAGGATTCCTGCGTGTTAGTTGTTTGTGATGTTTTCTTCTCTTAGTTGAATGTTTTTTTTCTATCTTCATAATCATTTATGTTTTCTATATCTAATCGTTTAAAACAAGTTGAAGTTGCAGAATTTATATTTGTATACTCCGTTTCTAGCTTTTAAAGATCTAAATGTTTATCTTTTGATGTTATGATTATGAAATTCTTAAATTCTTCTTGGCTATAAATGATTATGTCATCTTTTCTACTATCCATGATTTAAATTCTAAAGGATCTAACATTTACATTATCCTTCCCTATGAAAACACCTTACAAAATTTGTTTGTTGATCTCAAACTTTATAAAACAGACCCCATAGCCCAATGGATGCGTGAGTGATATTTCAGCCATTTTTATAAAACAAACAATACAGTCTCATTTATTTAACTATCCTAATATCTAAAATCTAAAACAAAGTTAAATATTATAGAGAGATCCCTCTTTGAAACTAGAAGGGCTAGATCCCAGTTTCGAAGCGGTTGGATAAAGTTGCCTCTAGTAAATTTCTTCTATAACACGACAACCTATGGGAATTTACAGAGTGATAACATAGTGGCAAATCCACTATGGAACTGAACAAACTTTCCATCTCACGATTTATTTTCCCTAGAGAAAGAATGCTCTATTCTGAACTATTAACAAGATCTAAATTCATAAGGAGATAATGTTCAGAGGTTGATTAAAGTTTGTATATATCTAGTTTAAAAATTTCTAAAAATAAAATAAAAATTGAAAGTTTGGCTCCCAAAAGAATTTTCACTAGATCTCATCCATATCTAGAACCTGCAACAACAATAGACAACCATTAAAAATTACTCAGAAAGAAAAACATCGCAGAGGGTTACGGGAATCAGAGTGCTCTTCTTAGGTCCCTTTCTCTCCCTGAAAAGTTGGTTTCCCTTCAGGGTCTCGAGTTTGACATATCTTTCGAACAAAGCCTTTTCAGAATGAAATCCAATAGCTTTGTAAGTGAAACAGTTTTAGATCAAACCATCCTACAACCCAAGACCCCTAAAATACTTTCTCCTAGAGCTGACGTTGATCAATGATTTCTTCAAGAATTTGACAAGCTAGAAGATCTAGTTGTGAATCTTGATCAAGCCTTAGACAAAGCTCACTTTCAACAGTCATTCAAACTCTCTGCCTTGACTATTTTTGCAGCTTCTGTTACACCTAAACCATTTCATTCATCTCCTCCCATCCCTTCATCTTCCACAACTTCAGTCACCTCTCCTCTAATCACACAGGTTGTTGTTCAACCTCCTCCACCAATCATGGTAGCAAGAAATGCTCCATTGGTGTTGGTTTCCCCTTTACATGCCATGCCTCAGGATTATCAAACCAGACTCCCTCAGTTTGTTAGTACTGGTCCTCTGAATGCACAACAACATGTTGACAAAATGAACGATTATTTTGATTTGCAAGAAGTACATGAAGTTGATTTGCAGATGAGACTATTTGCACGGAGTCTAACTGGAGAAGTCAAAAAGTAGGTCAAAACCTTACGTGTTGCTTCCATAACTAACATTGCTACTTTTCATCGAATTTTCCTTGACATGTGGGAGGTAAAGAAAAATCTTCTCTAGATCTTGTCAGAATATGAGAATATTAGAAGGAACCAAGGAGAGACAGTGCAGGATTACTGCACTCATTTCAACAATCTATACAATGCAATTCCAGCTGATATCAAACCACCTCAAGTTTTGGCATTAATAAAATTCCTCGATGGATTCGACACTGACATGTCATATCAGCTAAGGGAAAGAAACTCTGCTACTCTGGAAGACATTCAGAAAAGTGTCGTTGGTGTGGAAGAAAATATTTTAGACAGAAGAGCCAGGTAGAGAATAGAAAGGAGGGTGACGATTAAGGAATAGCCTTCCACTTCCTCTTTAGACGCAAAACTAGATTCTCTAGCCAGAGATATGGAGAGAATGATGGAGAGGATTACTATAACTAACAGAAATCCACCTAGGGAAAGCCAAGCCGCTCCTCAGATTCAGAATCCAAACTTCAAAAGAAATCTTCCCCAGATCAGGCAGAGAGATCTGAGGGATCAAAGAGAACAGAGGGGGCTTGATCAACAGATTAGACCACCCCTCTAGAAAAATTATTTTGATGAAGGTGAGGAGATAATCAAGGAATTGGATGATAATCATATAAACCTCATGGGCGTTCACGATGATGAATCCATTTTTCTTACTTAGGAAGAGCACAAACTCTTCCTCCTTTCACAAACAAACGTAAACGAGGAAGCAGAGGAGACAGAACAATAGAACTTTGAAAATTCTATAATGGAAGTACACAAGGAGTATAACTTGAGAAGCATGATGGAAAATGAAAACCCTCCAAACAAGGCTACTGAAACAAGGAAGGCCACCGAAACAAAGAAGACAGTCGAGATCAAGAAAACCTCAAAAATGTCTCCCAATAAAGTCCCTGAGAGAAATAATATTGAACCTCCTGCAAAAAGAAACCCCAAAATTTTACAAAGATCATATTAGAATGCGGTTTCGTCAACTAGTCAACCAAGTGTTTATGCCCATAGGACTTTGATGGATAGACCAGAAGTGCAGAGCTCAAGCAAAGCTTCCACTACTTTCAGCCTTGAGGGGGAACTAGCTAAATTGAAGATTCCCATTCCCCTTTCTGAGCTAATGAGAAAGAACGCTTATAGGTCATAGGTAATTAAATCTTTGAGCATTGAGCCAGAGATAGGTATGAAATATTTGAATGTCGGGTCAACAAATCAATTGGATATGGTAAATCTTGTTGATGATCAACCTGATCTCCTTTTCGGCCCTAAAGTTGATGGTCAAACTGATAACGGTGTCATTGCCCCTTTTTACATCAGCCTAAATATCCACGATTTTATATTACACAATGCTATGCTAGACTTGAGTGCCTCTTAGAACCTGATGCCCAAAGTTGTGATGGAAAAATTGGGACTTGAGGTCACCATACCATACAAATATTTACACTCTTTTGATTCTAGAAAGGTCAAATGTATAGGGCTAATTAAGGACTTATGCACCACCCTAGCTCAAATCCTAGAAAATAGTATGGTGATGGATATCGTAGTTGCAGATAATCCCCCAAAATATGGTATGTTATTGTCAATATCCTGGGGAGCTAAGCTAAAAGGAACCCTAGAACTAGACATGTTCAATGCCACCATCCTAGTATTTGGACAACAGAGAAGACTGTACAGAGAAACATTGATGAAGTATATGGTCAGCAGTCAGGAAAAGCCACACAAATACCCACTATATTCTGCACATTTTGATATGGATTCTTTATTCTATACAATGATGGTTACTTGGAAGAACAAATCACTCAGCTGGAAGATGATGCGCCTGATTCTAAATAAGATAAAGCAATTACAGAGGTAATAAATACTGAAACTATGGAAAGTGAGGAACTGCCAACAGACTTTTGGAACATGGATTTTGATGGAGTCATGAGCAAGGAGGGAGCTAGAGATGGAGTTTGGTTTCATAATCACAGATCAAGGTATTCAAAGAGCCATTCTTAAAAACTCAATTTCCAATGCACTAACAACATAGTTGAGTGCGAAGCTTTGATGCTCAGCCTAAAACAACTGAAGAAAGTTGGTGCCAAACAGGTCATGGTAAGGGGTGATTATGAACTGGTTATCAAGAAAATTAAAGGTGAGTATGCAGCTAAACATCCCATACTTGAGTTTATATAAATTCTTCTTTGGATGCTCCTCAATGTTTTACTGAAATCGATTTGCAGGTGATGCCCAGGGGACAAAACATATTAGCAGATTGATTGGCTATGTCAGCAGCTACCTACACAATACCCTTCCTTCCCACTCGCAAATACATAGTGGAAGTAAACTGTAGGCCAACCGTTCTAGACAACATCAGATATTGGCAGGTATTCGAGAATGATGATCAAATTGAAGACTTCGTACAGTGTAAGAATGGGTTCGAATGTACAAATATATATTTAGAGAATGATGATGATGATGTAAATAAATCTGTTTCTAAAAATGGTAGTGTAAATAAAGTAGATTCCAAAAAATTGAATGAAAATAAAGTAGATGTAGATGAGTTGAATGAAAATGAGATAGATTCTAGTATTCTACAGTTGAAAAATAATGTGTTACCTAGAGGTTTAGTTCCTCTAGAAGACTTGTTTGATTTTAATGATGTAGCCAAAAAAGAAGAAATTGAAGCTAGTGGTAAAGAGGTCGTAGAGTGAAACATAGGAACATAAGAAAAACCCAAGATGATCAAACTTTCCAAATCCCTACCCGTCGAACAGAAATGAAAATACATTGAGTTGTTTAACGAATATGTAGATGTGTTCACTTGGGGCTATAAGGACTTAAAATATTATGACACAAGCATCATACAACATTGGATCTCGATAAAATAAGAACACAAACCTTTCAGGAAGAAACTTAGGAGAATAAATCCCAAGTTGCTTCCCCTGATAGAGAAAGAAATAAAAAATATGTATGATGCAAAAATTATAGTCCCCTTGAGATTTTCTAAATGGGTTTCTACCCTAGTTCCTACCAGGAAGAAAACTATTGAGATCAAACTTTTCATAGATTTCATAAATCTGAACAAAGTATCTCTCAAAGACAATTACCCTTTGCCCAAAATGGAACACATTTTACAAAAGGTAGTTGGGGCCAGTAGGATCTCCTTTCTAGATGGTTTCTCGGGCTACAACCAAGTTCTTGTCCACCTAGAAGATCAAGAGAAAACAACATTCACTACACCATGGGGAACCTTCATGTATGTGAACATGCCCTTTGGTTTGATGAAAATCGTTGGATATTTCTTTTGTGGACAAACTTGGGAGATTTATAGTCATATATCTAGATGAAGTAACTGTCTACTCCAAATCTGACGAGGAAAACTTGCAGCATCTCAGATGCGTCTTTGAGAAGTGTAGGAAATTTTTGATTTCATTGAATCCTAAGAAAATCCTTTTTGGTTTAGAGGAAGGCAAGTTGTTGGGACACATAATCTCTAAATATGGAATTAAAATAGATCCTAGAAGAATAGAATCCATCCAGAAAGTGGAACACCTTAGGAACATTAAAGAGCTACAATCAGTCATTGGAAAATAAATTTCCTTAGAAGATTCATACCCAACGTAGCTGAAATTCTTAGGAACATAAAAAATATGCTAAAAAAAGAAACAAAAATCAGATGGAACACTGAGTCCAAATAGTCATTTGACCAGGTGAAACATGCACTCATCCGAGCCCCTATTTTGATCAGCCCCGATTACACCAAAGACTTTTATCTTTTCTCTTTTGCATCTGAGCACACCATTGCAGTAGTGTTGTTGTGGAAAAAAAATGAAGGGTACGAACAACCCAAAGCATTTTTCAGCAAAGCTTTGAGAGATGTTGCATTGAACTACAACATAATGGAGAAACAAACTTTTTCCCTGGTAAAGGCCATAAAGGATTTCAGAGTCTATATTCTTCATTCTCACACAATTACATACGTTCCAAATGTAGTGGTAAAGGATATCCTGAATCAGGCTAATCCATATGGTAGGAGAGGAAAATGGATTGTGGTTATTCTGGAATATCACATTGAAATAAAACCTACTAAACTTATCAAAGGACAGGGTTTGGCCAAACTAATGGCTTAATCTAATTTTCATGCTCTAGATATTAATTGTATTGCTGCAGTTGATGAGCAGAAATAGCAGGTGACTCCAAACGTAAAGGAGGTATTCTTAAACTCTCCTTGGTACGCAGAACTCATTTTTTTACTTCATAACTTACAAGCTCCTCTTGGTTTGACTAAGACCAAAGCCATATTTATTAAACTGAAAGCATTGAAATTTTGTATTCTAGAAGGTAGTCTTTATTGGAAAGATCCTGGTGGTATCTTGCTTAATTGCCTATTAAAATATGAAGTTGACAGGGTTCTGTAGGATTTCCATGCAGAAGACTGTGGTGGACATCTGAGTTGGAAGACCACAACTAAAAAGATTCTGAGAGTTGGTTTCTACTGGCCTACATTTTTTGTTGATGTTCATAAAAAAGTTACTTCTTGTCACAAATGCTAGGTTTTCGAAGGTGAAAGGAAGTTGTTGCCTCTTCCCATGAAACCCATCTCAGTTGAAGCCCCTTTCCAACAATGGGGTTTAGAATTCATTGGATAAATACATCCATCTTCCTCAGGCCAACACAAGTGGATCCTCACAGCTAGAGACTACTTCACAAAGTGGATTGAGGCTGTGCCGTGCAGGTAAGCTACTGACTCTATTATCATTAAAGTTTTAGAAACTAATATCTTGTCTCATTTTGGATGCCCCAGATAAATTATAGCTGACAATGCAGTGGCCTTTAGATCCAAAAGACTCATACAATTTTGCAGCCAATACCACATTACTTTGGGACACTCAACAACTTATTATCCTCAAGGAAATGGGCTAGTTGAGTCCTCAAACAAAAGTCTGGTGAATATTCTCAGGAAAAAACTACAAGAAAATAGGAATTCATGGCATAATAAGTTGGTTTTCGTGCTCTAGGATAACAGAATAAGAACCAAAATATCAATTGGCATTTCTCCATACCAATTGGTGTATGGTACTGAAGAAATTTTTCCCCTTTCCTTAGGAGTCCCTGTCATGAAACTATTGCAGGATGCGCAAGTAGAGCCAAATGATGTCCAAAGGAGGATAAATAAAATGATTCATTTAATGCAGTCCAGAGAAGAGGTATACAACAAAACTTAGGTCATCCAGGAGAACATCAAAAAGAGTTTTGACAAAAGGACTAAAGAAGATGATTTTGAGTTAGGCAACTTGGTTCTAAAATGGGATTCTAGAAATGAGGATAAGGGTAAGGATGGAAAATTTGATATATTGTGGAAAGGACCTTACACCATTCAGGCATTCGGAGGAAATAACACTTTTTTTCTCAAAAGAAGTGATGGAACAGACCTTCTAGGTGGACCTATGAACAACAGGATGCTAAAGAATTATTTTCCACCCCAATAAAGATATCACAAATCTTTTTCCATTGTACATACCATTTTTTGTTTTTACATTCAGGTTGTGTGTGGGTGATATTGATCAGATGGTTGAAGCCTGCAGAAAAGGCCCTAAGCCAGTGACTAGTGCCACAAAAAATTATCAAAAAAAAATAAAAAAAAATAACAAATCAAATAACATAATAAGAAATGGAGAATTTTTTTATAGACATAAGGAAACAAGTTCTTGGCACCTCGCAAGGAGAGCACCATCCCCAGGTGGAGCCAATGTTATAACCCTTTTTTCCATAGAATCAACTGGTGGCTGGATTTTTTTTTTACTCTTGATGTAGTTTGGTTGGAAATAATATTTTACTTTTGCAAATTATTTTCAAAAAGAAAAGAAAGAAAAAGAAAAGAAAAAAAAGAAAAATATTAAAAGAGGGCATAAAAGAAAATGGATAAAATCTCCATGCAATAATAATGACTTGATCCATACAGTTTAATGATGGTTAAGTTTCTTTGAATTTATGTTGATAGGTTTAGTGAATAAGACTTGGCTAAATTGTTTAATCTTAGCCAAGTAGATAGGTTAGGTAGCGAATAAATTTGATCAAACTGTTTAATCTTGATCAAATATCCCCATGGTAGAGTAATTTCTTAGCCCAACAGTCTAATCTGGGCTAAATGTGTAGGTAGGTAGGATAAGACATAGGCTATCCAGCTTTTCCTTCAATAAAACATGTATGATGGTCGATGAAAAGTCATGATTTTGATGTTTGAAGTGTTTTTCCTAACCCAATGGTGACACATTACAAGGGAAGTGACACAAAAAACCCACAAAAGAGAATTATCCTAAGTTTTATTTGTGCATTTTGATTCGCGCCCGAAAATTAAAAAGTGCGCATAGATCTACGGTTGATCTAGTGGCACCTAGATCTACGGCTGTCAAAGAATTTTGGACCCCTGGACCATTCTATCTTTAATGGTGAGTGGGGGGGGGTTCCGATATGGAGATTAGAAAGTGCGATTTATGGTTGATCTACTAGCTCTTAGATCTATGACGAACAAGAAATTTCGGACCCCCCCGACTGTTCTATCTTTAATGGTGGGGGGGGTCTGATATGGGCGGTTTTTCCGGCAGGACCCATCCTAACATGGCGTAAATCCACAATGTCGGACCCCCTCCATTCTAAACCATTTACTACTTAACCCCCCTCTGACATACTTCCATACCAATATTTCTTTACCACTGCCACCTCATGACATCATTCTCCACTATCCCGCCATCTCATGATGTCATGCTCCACTACCTCCTCTTATAAGTCTCGTCTCATTACTCTGCTAGTTTTTTCCCCTCCATTCACCTGTCACATGTCATATCCCATTCTCCTATCCTCCAGTCACCGCCCTCCACATCATCCTGGCACACCTGTCACCCATCCTTTACTTGCCACCTCATATCTCAAGTGATCCGCTGGCCATTTAATACTAGATAACATATCCGTTAGCTTGTTGACTTGTCCCCCGTGCCCAACGGATACCCGTTCGCCCAATTTTAATCCCATCTTTTCCATTATCACATTCTTCACTTTTCCTACATACCAGAATTTATTTTTCCCTCGCCATTTTCAACTAGTAACCAAGATAAATCCAATCACCTAGTAACGTTTTTTGTTTCAGTTTGCAAGTACCAGTGGAAATTGATGGCACCAAAATATAAGAAATCATAGGTCGAGGAAAATGCATTCCTCCCGCCTCCTTTCAATCTCAATCGAATCCCGCTAGCTGACAAAGACTACCTGATCTCAGAGACCAGGTGTGAATTCAACTTTGTTGAATTGCATTCATGGTTTAGGGACACTTTCCTGGATCAAAGTGACAATATTGGGCTTTGGGAGTCCAATATCCCCCTGTATCTATTTCCCCAAATCCACCATTTTCTTGAGTTCACCCTCAAGTTCCAAGCTCATTACCTCCCCAATCAGAGAGCCATTGTTTTGTTGTCTAGAGAAACCTTTTTCACTATCACACTCAATGCCATTGACCAAATGATGCAAATATCTAGAGCTGAATCCCCCTCTCCTTTCACCATTGAAGTTCTAATTAAAATGTACCAGAATCTGTCTTTTCCCTAGAGAGAATAGATTTTTGAGATTTTTCTCCCACATGATGCCCAATTCCCCAAGAAAAATCCCCCTTACAATTCCTCTATGTTTTCAAAAAAATGTAACCAAATCATTTCATTGTTATTTTGTTTGCTCGATTATTTGTCAAACAAATGGGTGGACGATACCATCTTGGGTTTCATATCTATTTTCTCTGCTGAAGAAAAATCCACCATCTAGTTCGACTACAACAATTTCCTAGCCGAGAACATGCATGAGCAAATTTTCAAATTTCCCACGGAGGGTATGTTCTGGTATTCTTCAATATTGGCTTACATGTTCATATTTTTTCAAGCAGATAAGTTCCCTTTCCCAATGCAGAAAATGTACCAGGACGACAAACCACAACCTGTCACTTTTTGGACCTTACTACTTAGAAAAAACTCCACAGAGTTTAATTTCAAACAATTTATTGAATAGTTTTACCACCTAGTGGTAAGCATGCTCAACGATAAGCAAGAGTCGAGGATAAATGAGGATATCCAAATAATTTTACACCTCTCGAACCTCGCCAAGACTGGAGATTGGTATTTGTATCAAAATCACATGGAAATCATAATTTATGGATGTGAGTTGGCTCCTTATAAACTTCCCAGATATGTTCCTATTAGGATATTTGCCATGGAATAGATCAAGCAAATGATAAATTCAAATGACATACATTTTTTAGCTTTGAATAATAAACAACAATTGCGAATTAAAGGGAATATAGGATCCTTTATCTACAACAGTCGAGCTGTTGGGGAAGAAGCAGACAAGCTACTGAAGGAGATGAAGTTTGGCACCAGTTTCCTTTGGCATTATGATCTGTGTGGGTTTATTGCAGATATGAGATCGAAGAACAAAAGTTACTCATATGCTCATGCACTCGAACTAGAGATCGAGAAATTTTCGAATCAAACAGAGTGGGAAGCCAACACTCTGGAAGACACAGAACCACAACCTCCTCCAGCTATCATCTCACAAACCACTACACAACAGGTACCCAAGGAGAACAGACTCAAGAAGGATGCCTCACCTTCAATCACTGAAGTGTCATCAGAAGAGTTATATGTTTACACAAAAAGGCCCAAGATTAGTCACACAACTAGAAAGTCTGGAGAGGAAGAGACCTAGTATACCACAGTGGTCGAAGGAGAGCAATCATTTCTTTTCTCCAGCAACTAGTATATCACATCTACTCCTTCATCCAGGAAACAAATTGACACCTCACTAATCAATCAACCAAATAAACAAGATGGAAAGTTGAGTATTTTTGAGAAATATGATATAATTAAGAAGAAAAATGAGAGGCTGGCTAGCAACACTTATGCTCAGTTCTAGAAGCAAACATCAACAACACAACATAGGCTTCTCTCTACTTTTGACACAGAGAAGGGGAGAATGTACATGGCCTTTATGCAGGCACAAGTACCTCATCCAAAGGAAATCACTGACTACAAAAGATCCACACTTGAATTTGATGTTAAGGTTGTACATCCAACTGACCAAATGGATCTGCATAGGCATACTGGAGAGATGGTTTTCTCAACATTGGCCAATGCTTCCACCACTGCTGCAAAATTACAGGTTTCTCTAAACAATGTTCATACCCAATTGAAGCTGGAGAAAATATATTCTTTTGCAAAGGATAACAAGATTAACTATTTAGAAGAATTGGTGCTCAAAATTGGGTATGACCCCTCAAATGTGAAAGCAACTGAGGAGATTCTCATGAAAAATAATGTTGACATAGAATCTTTGAGGAAACAACTAACTCTATCTTCTACAGAAGACTCACAAGCCAAAGAGATGGTTGAGACACAAGGTGAGAAGGAGGACATGCTAAAGTTGATCATTGAACAGAAAGCATAGATAAAAGATATGGAAGTAGAGCTGGAAAGGTTAGTAAAGGAGAAGGAACATGAAACACCCATGGAAGTCATCCCACTGAGTGCAGTTCCCCTCATAGGATTTAGCACAGTAAAAACTCCATCAACTACCACAACAAAATTTCCATCAGTCACCCCATTGAAAGCTCTAGAAAAATCTGTGGAGCTAGGAAGATCAATGGAAGAGATGACCTTACAAGAATCAGAAATCAAAAGGATGGAAAAAGAGATAGACAATCTCCAGGAGATTAAATCTTCTTTCCAAGCTAGCTACAATACATAGAGACATACATCAGAAAAACTAAAGCAGGATCTACAACAACTGCAAAAGAAGGAAGTTGTGGGAAAAAGATTAGTTGAAGCCAAAGAGACCATTTGGATGGATATCTCCAAATCCATAAATGCAATCTGGCCCATGGTGCAAATCATGTTTGAACAACATGAGCTGGTGTTAAGGAGAAAGTAGGCCATCAAAAGGATCAAGGGAGAGTTGGGAGAAATGCCCATAGAACCAAATGAAATCATTAGGTTTCTCAATTCAAAAACTAAAGAAGAGATGGAAAGCCTGAAGATTGAGGATAGGATGGAGACCATCCTCAAAGTCAAGAGAGTTCTGAACAAAAGAGGACTGATGTTGAAACTGGAGGAGAAAGCCCAAATCATGGAGAGCGAAGTTAAGAGATTCTTCAGCAAGATCGAGGCATTACAAAAGAAATGTCTTCCTCGTTTATTTTTTCTAAATGACAAGCCGAAGACACTTCCTGAATACAAGAAAAATATTTCCATGGTGGCAAAGGACAACTTCAAATTCTCAAGGATATAGGGAATCATAACGAGCAAGGCATTCCTAGAAACTCTCCAGTTGGATCTCAATATCCAACATGAAATCAAGTACATTTTTATCACGAGACCGACTTTTCCCAAATATACCGAGATGGATGAAATCTACCGCAGGTTTATAAAAGTCATTATCTGAAATCAACAAATATGGGAAGAGTTTTGTGAATTGATCAAGTATAAGATGAGGTGGATGTACAAGTCAACATCTGAAACAGTCAAAGTCAATTTGATGACTCGCCAACAACTTCCCCAAAATCAGCATGGAGAATTCGACAGATCATAAGCAGTTTGTAAAATTTAGTATTATGTTATCTAGTTAGTTAGCATTATATTTTTCCATGTCCTAATCATTAATGATAGGATTGATTGTAATATTTTCTATATATACTTCAAATTTTGAAGTACGGAGGGTTGATATTTACACCCAAGAAGCAGTAAGCACTGTAATTTTTATCAGAGATTTTCTAGTAATAAAAGGACATTTCATAGGATTCCTACATGTTAGTTGTTGGCAACATTTTCTTCTCTTAGTTGAATGGTTTTTCCTATCTTCGTAATCATTTATGTTTTCTATATCTGATCATTTAAAAGAAGTTGAAGTTGCAGAATTTATCTTTGTATACTCTGTTTTTGGCTTTTAAAGATATAAATGTTTATCTTCTGATGTTATGGTTAAGAAATTTTTAAATGCTTCTTGGTTATAATTGATTATCTCATATTTTCTGGTATCCATCATTTAAATTCTAAAGGATCTAACAGTTTCATTATCCTGCCCTGTGAAAACACCTTATAAAATATGTTTGTTGATCTTGAACTTTATAAAACAAACCCTATAGCCCAATGGATGCATGAGCGATATACCATTTTTATAAAACAAACAATATAGTCTAATTTATTTAACTACCCTAATATCTAAAATCTAAAACAAATTTAAATCTTACAGAGAGATCCCTCTCTGAAACTAGAAGGGATAGATCCTAGTTTTGAAGCAGTTGGATAAAGTTACCTCTAGTAAATTTATTCTATAACACGAAAACCTCTGGGAATTTACAGAGTGATAAAATAGTTTATCCAATGACTAATCAAGTTCTCTTCGACGATGCATTTGTGGGACCTTAGCGTCTTTTAGGTTCATCCCCTATTTAGAGGCGAGGGGAGAGAGGTGTCGTAGTAGGAGTGGCTTTTGTTGACTTCGAGACCATGGAACAAAATATGGAGGGACTCACAATGAACATCCTAGATGCCTCTATAGATGATATTCCCACGCATTATCAGCGATATACAATGGGTTTGTCTACATCCATCAGTCGACTTCTCCATAGAGTAGCACGGTCAGTCTCGTGTTATAGTAAGAAGCATGCTTGATGCTCTATTGTATATGAAGCCATGTGCTTTACATTTTTGGTATTTTGGTATTCGGACAAAAACACGTTTTGTAAAATTTTATCATTATTAATATGAGGCTCCTACCGACTTACTTGTTTTATGTACAAAAATGTGTTTGGATTTTATAAATGTCTCAATTGTTTGTCTAATACATAATTATCTAATGCATCTATTAGTGTATTTATACATCTAGAAATGTGTTGATATTCAATGTAATCAAAATGATGTTCCAAGAGGTGAATTCATAAATATACCCTTAACAATGTAGGGCTTCAGATAGAATAAACATTACTCTACTGTAGTACCACTAATTGTGAATCAAGTCATACAACAAGATGATGAATTCCAAGTGAAACAATATCAGTCAATAATTCGATGACTGCACTATATTCCACTATATTGTTAGTTGCACGACCAAGGAAAACACCATGTAGACTAATCAATTCATATGTAGGTGCATAGATTGCCCAAGAAATAGATGCTAAGTTGAGTACTACGACTAGCGCCACTAGTGAATCCAATGTAGGGTAGTGAAGACACCGACATCTAGAAACCAAGAACAATGCGAGGTAAGCATTCGAAAGGTGGAACCAAACAACGAAAGAGAACACAAGAGTGTGATACACTAAAAATACACAACACTCATGCAAAGATGACTTAAGTATAGTAATTATTCAAGTAAATCCCATTTCTGGGTTCACTCAAAGGGACTCCATCATAATCTACCAGCTCATAAGCTCCCTTCTCCAACACTTGTTTCAAAATATAAGGACCCTGCCACATGGGCTCGAATTTATTGGCCCCTAGAAAATCACAATATTTCTCGTAAAGAAGAACTAGATCACGTTCAGAAAAAACATGTGGCTTGACATGCTTGTCATATTAGGCTTTAACACATTTTTTCTAAGTTTCAATAACTAAGGAAGCATCACAACGGGTTTCGTCTAATTGCATCAAATACAAAAGACGTTCCTCTTCAATAGAGGTGCTAGGGAGAAGTTTGATGGCTAGTTTCAAAGATGGTATTTCACATTCAATCAACAAAATTGATTCGATACCATATACTAACTAGAAAGGTGTGAATCTCATGGGAGACTTAACGGATGTCTGATAGGCCCATAATGCTGAGAACAACATCATGTGCCAATTTGACTTATGAATTCCTACCATTTGTCGAAGCATAGTAGTGAGAACTTTGTTAATTGCCTCAACCTAGCCATTGGCCTGTGGATAATAGGGTGTTGAGTTTTCATGGTGAAGACCCAACTTATCAGTAAGTTCATACATCATAAAATTGTGAAAATTACTACCATGATCATTAACGATGGCTTGAGGGACACCAAATCTAGTAATGATATGATTGAATATGAACAACATTGTAGTTTTCCCGGTGTTATCAAATGTAGGCATCGCCTCAACCCATTTAGTGAAATAATCCACAGCTACAATAATGTATCCATGCCCCCCGATCGAGTGAGGGTTACATGTCATGAAGGCAATGCCCCATTTGGAGAATGGACCAACGAAAACTATAGGGTGAAGAGGATCAGGGTGAGATCAAATCTTATTGTTTTAAGTTTGACAAGCGTGGCATTTCTGGACAAAAGTAATGAAATCCTTAAACAATGAAGGCCAAAAATAACCATCTTGTAAGATCTTTTGGGCAGTGGCATACCTTGACATATGACTGCGTCATGATCTGGAGTTACAATCATTCAAATCTTTCTCAGCTTCATCATAGGTGAGACATCGTCGAAATAGGGAATCAATACCATGACAGTAAAGGGTATCACGAAGGATGATTTATTGATGAGATTGGTACCATATATGATGACGATATGTACTAGAGATATTAGGCTGGAAAGTTTGAGTCTGGAGATAGATGATAATATATTCATACCATACGTCATCAAAACTGATCAAAAAAAGGGATTCATCAAGTAAAGAATCCTCTTCCACATTTTTCAGTCTCAATAGAGGGAAGGTCACATATCAATTCGACAAAAACCAAAGACTTCTTTGACTTGGCCCGTTCAAACTCCAAGTCAAACTCCTGGAGAATAAATATCCATTTGGAGTACTTTCCCCCCAACAATTGTCGAGTAAGGATATGTTGCATGGGGTTGCAGTCAGAAATGACTGTGGTTCTGTGTAACAAGATGTAGTGACGAAAACGTTAAACAACTTGAACAGCTGCTAAGGCCATCTTCTCCACATGTAGGTATTTGGTTTCGGTAGTCGTGAGACTCCGACTCAAATAGTATATCACATGTCCATCATGTGAATCATCCTCTTGGACTAATACCATAGCAATGGTAGAGTCTGAAGCATCTAAGTACAAGAAATAATCTCGGTTATAGTCAGGGGGAAACAACAGTGGTGTATGGGTTAAAGCAAGTTTCAAAGCCTCAAAAGCTTTGTTTTCAGTATTGTCCCATACAAATTCGTAACCTTCCTTGAGAAGCTAAGTAAATCCTTTCTTTAATTCAACGTAATTGGGAATGAATCGACGTAAAAAGTTTTCCTTCCCTTGCAAACTTTGGAGTTGATGTATCATGGAAGGACGAGGTAGATTAATGATAGCCTCAACCTTCAAGGGGTCTACCCGAATCCCATGTATAGACACAATAAAATCTAGAAGTCTGCTAGATTCCACACAAAAAACAAATTTGTGTGGATTCAAACATATGCGATAATAATGACAGCGTAGAAAAAGGGCTGCAAATGTGTCGGGTGATATTTACGACGCATGGAATGCGCCGGTAGATCATCTAGATAGAGTTGTACAATGTGCTTAATTTCATGAAAAGCGTAGGACATAGTGCGCTAAATAATCGCACCAACATTTTTGAGACCAAAGGGTAATTTCTGGTAGGCAAAGGTTCCTCAAGAGAAAATAAAAGTAGTCTTATTTTGATCCGCTAGTAAAATATTGATTTGATTATAGTTAGAGAAACCGTCGATTGAGGAGAATATTTCACTCCCGGCACAGCCATCTATGATCTGCTCAAAGAAAGGGGTTGGATAATTGTCCTTAGGACAAGATTTATTTATATCCCTATAATCCACACAAACGTGGATTGTGCCTTGTTTCTTATTGACCGAAGCAACATTGGATACCCAATTGGTCAAAGCCATGGGATAGACAAAGCTAGCGTTAAGAATTGTTTCGACATCAAGCTTGATAACAACAACTTTACATGGATTTACTGGGTGAAGTCTCTTCCAAATGGGTTTAGCATCCAGATAAGTCTTAATCTCATTGAAAACAATATTGGGATCAATACCTGGAATTTCTTCATAACTCTAGGAAAAAACGTCACAAAATTCTTGAAAAAGGGATTTATAGTTGTAGACCTCATCAATAGAACATGAGGCACCGATATGAAAATTTTCCACAACTCTAGGTTTAATAGATATATAAAGTGGAATGGTAGGTGAAATATTACTCAAGTTCCGTTCATAAAAAACATCATGTTTTGACTCAGGAACAAAAGAAATAACAACAACAATCGATGAAGTCGAAATCCATTGATAGATCTCTATGGTATCACATTCTAGGAAGAGGATAAAATGATGATGCCCATTGTCCCATGGAGCATATTCCATAGACATGACTGACATGATAATCTCGTCAGTGGGAAAGATCACATGGAACAGATCAGGAGATGTATCATAGAGAGAAGGAGGAGAGGGAGTTGTCGATTGAATAGCTTGATAAGTTGATTCGACCAGACTTAAAGGCATCTGGTCATCGTAACGAAGATAATCACCAGTGTTAGTTACTATCCATGGGTCATATGACTCAGGGGTTTCATGAACAATGGTTGAGATCATGTTAATCGAAGTGACAAAAGGAGGAGGAAGATCGGGTGGTGGAATAGGAAATGCACCCATCAAAGTTGAATCTTCTAAAAGTCTCATGACGACATTATCATAACTGAGAGGTGTCTTCAAGATAAAAAGGCATGTTGCTAGTACGGGAATCAAAATTAAAGAAGGCCAGTTGGTCGACAGTAATGAACTTTCCTTGGTGCAGGAAATGTAACACACGAAAAAGGGTAGAAATAAATGTGTGCATGGAGTCAATACACCTATGGCCAAGTAGAAGATTGTAATCAATAGGTGCATCAAAGACCTCAACTTCAACATTGACCAATTTACTTTCTAGTGTAATAGATAATGAAGGAAGAACACCTTAATTTTTAAAACTTGTACCATTTAATGCCTTAAGAGTATTGTGCAGCTTGGTAAGGGAAGGAGAGCCAATATATTTCCAACAAGTAACGAACATAACACAAGTCGAGGCTCCTTCATCAATAATGGTCCGACAAATATTTTTGTTTTCCACAACAACTTGGATCTGAAAGGATAACTGAGGAGGAATCCTGGGAATATGATCTTCCAAGTCAAATATTATCAAATTGGTATCGGTAGGATCAATTCCACAAATAGTTGTTAACAACGCCTTCCATTGAGTAGGACAACTTTGAAGGATTTTGAGAGTTGACACTGCAGAGGGTGCTTGCACAAGGTCTTCTACAATACTGTAGTTTTGGATAGCACGTGCATGAGGATTAAATGAAGACTTTCGAACAACACCCTTGGGGGGAGGGTGAAGAACTATATCAAGACCTGGTCGTTCGAGATGAAGAGGACCATTTGGAGGTGAAGTTGGAGGAGGAGGTTGAACCAATGACGGTGGTAAATTGTCAACTTTATCTTTCGATGGAGAATAATCTTTGGCTCGAGTTGCAACTACAACTTTTTTCTTCTTGGAGTCACCCGTATACATAATGACATAAAACATGGTGGAGGGAGAGGGTTGGTCATGGATGACCAATTGGGATTGTTGCTAAGAAGGAAGTGATTGGGATAAGATGATAGGTGTAGAAGGATTCTCCGTCCCTTGCATGAACTTAATAACCTCAACACATCGTGGACAATCTTTCATATAATGATTGTCACCAAAAATAAGGCAAGGATAATGCGATTTACGTTTATCTTTCTCATCAACAAGATGCGTTTTGGGCTTCTCAGATTGCTGAATAGTATTTTTTTCCTCCTTATTCTTACCCTTCCCTTTCTTTTTATTTTGATTTTTACCGGTAGGTGTAGATTGAACCGAATTAACTTCAGAAGTTTTACCAGTAGAAGGAGTAGGAGTAGGAGTATTTTGTACATTAGAAGTTGTAGACTTGATATTGGTATGACTAGAGTTTGTATATTGAGTCTCATCATGGAAGGCGCCAATCATACCATACACAACATGAGAAGATACTGGAGGTGTTGGGTTAGGATTCGTAGAAGGACAAGGAGCGCCAATGATAAAGTCATAAAGTGTGTCCGTTTGTGAATAAATGAGATCTAGATACTGAGCATGACTAATCGCCTCCTCTTCAATGTTGACATCACCCATGGACACATGATGGGTTATGGGACCAATGAGTGATTTGGTAAACCACTCAGCCAATAGTTGATCAGGAAGGAGAACTTTATTTAAGCATCTTCTCCTCCTCTACTCATGGATGTGATCAGAAATATGAGTGGAAGAAGATTTTTTAAAAGAAATCAAAATTTCCATTCATGTCTCATATCGAATTGGCAACTAGTAATGTGTTAAGAAGGCCATGGCTAGGGTATTGAAGTCATTAAAGAATCCTTTTGGAAACTCAATATACCATTTGGCTACCGAACCTATGAGAGTTCGTTGGAAAAGTTGTAATCGTATAGAGTCATTCATCAATGAGTTGGATGGACACCAAAGATGGAAAGTCATGACGTTATTATTTGGGTATTCTCTCAATCAATCATCAAACTTAGGAATGTCAGATGCTAACTTGGCCAATATGATGAGCCAATAAGGAGAATGCAAAATAAGATCATCCAAAATCCTAGACAAATCCGGTAAATTCAAAGTGGCTAGAAAAGGAAATTGTCTATTCACTTGATGAAAATAGTAGTTTTGAGGAGGAAGTCCCATAGGTATACCAATAGGACCATAAGTAGTCTGTAGATATTTAGACAGTCCTGATAGATTGGGTTGTGGAGGGTTTTGATTAAGATTAGGTATGTTCCCTTGGAAAGGAGCACTAGACTGAAATTTTTGACCCCAAGTAGGATTCATAGAACTTGGATATGGTTGACCAAGATTACAAGGTACAAAAGAATTAACTCGAGGATGTTTCCCCCCAGATGGTTGTTGATTCCCTTGGAAAGGAGGATTCCAAGGTTGAGATGTAACACATGTATATTTTGTCCATAAGATGGGTTTTGGCCTCCAACTTGAGGTTTCCCCCCAATTTGAGGTTGTCCCCCAATCTAAGGTTTCCCCCCAAATTGAGGTTTCCCCCCAACTTGAGGTTGACCTCCAACATGAATCTGAAAACCAGAAGTGACAGAATGACTGATGCCTCTAACTAGATTGGATCTATTGGACCTTGACCAATTTTTGGGAGCACTTGGTAATATTTAACTATTTTTGGGACTTTGACAACCTGTCGAAGATGGAGCACCAGACGAAGCAGAGATTGCAGAATCTCGGCCCACTTTTGGGTCCCTTTTTTGGTTTTGGAAATATGTAATGGGAAAGGGATGTAGGCCCGTGGGTTTACCCATGCTTAGGCCCATTTTGTATGTATAAATAGAAGTATAGGAAAATGTAAGAAAGGAGTAATAGAAAAGAATATTGTATCTATGTGATATAGGCTGAGTGGCAAGAGGGAATCTATGTGACCAAGAGTTGTGTGCATTCTATATAGACTTGCAAAGCTTAGTGCAAGTCCCCGTGTGAAGGTATAGAAGGATTTTTGTTGAAGGGCAAGGAAGAAGGATCTAGCGAGCTACGCATATCTTCTATCATATGCATAGTAAGGGTTTCTAAGGTTTTGTACTTGTAACTGATTGGCCGATGATAAAAGAGAAGAAGAGTTGGTGGACGTAGCCCCAGGGTGGGGGTGAACCATGTAAATCTATGTGTTATGCTTTGTTCTTTGACTTGACATGTTTATCCCTTCTTTTGCTAAGTGCTTTGATATATTTAGATAGATCTACTTATGCTTTGTGCTTCATTAGATGTGTATGAATAGTAGATCTGATATGTATGAAGATGCTTAGTGATGATCTACGAGATCTGATATGTTTTATTGTTGCTAAGTACTAAGATACCTTATATCTAAGTGAATGATGTGATGCTTTGTGCTATCTGAGAATTATAATAAGGGTTGAATATTGATGAATGATCAATGCTAAGTGCTCTCTAAGTGATACAATCACAAACCTATGTCTCACCTAAGGTTGTAGACACTTGAGTCCTGCAAACACCCTTGCCTCTACCTCAGGTGAGACCTCATATGCTTAACAGGTGTTGTCGAAAGGGATAGTAGTTAGGGTTTTGTTGGTACGTTGTTGTAGCAGTCAACCAGGGGTCAACCCCTATGCCAACAAATGGTTCTATTGTCAGGACTGAAACTGTGATTGCTGGGAACTCAGAAATAAGAAGATTTTTGCAAAGATTTGTCCTGAAACTATGGAATCTCTGTGCGTGGATATATTCCCTAGTGCGAAGTATTCTAGCTGATCTGAAAGAAAGAGGACCAATCTAAAAGAAATAGGCCCAATCTGAAAGAAAGAGGCCTGATCTGAAAGAAAGAGGTCTGATTTGAAAGAAAGAGGCATGACCTAAAAGAAAAGAATTTGGATCTAAAGAAAAGGAACGAGATCTGAACGCTTTGTGCTCCGAGAAAGGTAAAAGTGGGAATTCTTGACTAAAAGAGGTAAGATCTGTAAACTTTGTGCTCTGATAAAGGTAAGAGTAGTTAAAAGTTTTAGATCTGGAGGCTTTGTTCTCTATAGAAGTAAGGTAAGTGAAAATTTTTGTTTCTAAGGTATGGATCTAGGTATGTTTAATAGAGTTTATTCTAGTTTGTAAACTGAGGCACTGATAGATGAAAGAAGGCTTGATATGAGTAGATATTATAAGAATAGTGATAGATATGTTATACCTATGCATAGAAAAAATGTTTGGACTAATAAATGGCCGCAGGATCCTAGAAAGAATTTTTTGCAGATTAGCTACCATGATCCTAGTGCACAGTATAGAAGAAGTTTGGGATCATTTAAAAGAAGGAGAGGAGTGACCCTCTGTTACAGTTGAAAAATACTTGGACATATTGCTAAGGAATTCCCTGACATAGGATCTAGTTATCTTTGTTGCAAAGCTATGGACCATGAGGTATTGGATTGCTCTAGAATGATATCTAGGCTGGAAGAAATGAATGTGAATTAGGAAAACCCTAAGATAGATCCAGAAGAGGCAGAACCCTAGCAAGAATCAGAGAAGGTATTGATACAAATGAAAGAGACCCTGAATGACCACCGATATGTTAGACTATCAAATACTTTCAAATAAAAAGAATGCATTGAAGAAAGAATAGGAGACTTTGACATTGACTCTATCCTTGATGAAGAGACACAAGTGAACATTATGCCAAAAAGAACTTAGGAAGCTATAGGGAATCCTGCTATGATCCCTTCATTAGGAGGAATAGGACTATTCAGAGTAAAACTGATGATGTTATGTGGAAATCTCTTTCAAATACCTATGACAATCAATGGAACTTTGACAAGGGAAGATTTTGAGATTATTAAATTCGTTGAAGGTAGTGCCCCATTTACCATGTTACTATGAAAATCTTGGATTGATAGAGATCAATCTAGAAAGAAGGAAGAAGAAGAATTCTTAGAACATAAGAGACAAGAGTTAAAATATTTCATGACCCGAAAGATTGCACAGTTGATTGAAGAACAAGAGAACAGATCAAAACTACTTGACACTAGAAGCCCAGATATCGAAGCTACAGGAACATCGGAAGATAGACAAAAGGCTGACATTTCTACCCCAGATAAAGAAGAAGTGATACACCTGAATCCTAAGAAAGGATCTCAGCAGCACGAAGTGACTATGCCGAAGGAAAATAATAATCTGAATGGGAAAAGAACCACCAAGACAAAGTTCATGGGGAAAAAGGCTAGGAAGCTATCTAAGAACAAGGTCAAGATTGAGAAGTTATAGCAGGTTCCAAAGGGTACCTCGCAAAAATAAACTTTACAGAATTGGAGCTTTGTCGGGATATCATAAGAACGATATACGCCACTTCTCTATGGTGAAGAAATATAGCCATTGGAAGCTGATATATCCATTCAACTACTGCTTCGAATGGATAGAAAAGAATTTATGGTTTGCCACCAGACCATTGGACCACACCATAATAGACATAAGAAGAGTTAATGAGGCTCATAACCGTTGCAAGTAAATTGTTTCCAAGATTGCCTATTTATCTCATCGCACCACGAACGAAGAACACTTTTGCCAAGTAAGAATTTGAAACTCGTAGATTAGAAATTGTATACAATGCTCATTGTGCTCTTGTTGTTCACTCTAGTGCAGTGTCTAAGACCATCGTGGACCCGATTATCTTATCCTGAGCACGTATGTCCGACGAGCTTACCGCTACTGAAGAATCTGTAACAAAATTTCTCCTTCAGCTAAGGACTGAGAGAGTGATGTTGGAGTGAGGGTTATCCACAGGATTACAGGCATCATCCATGAGAGGACTGGAAGCCTCTCCATCCACTGCTCACATCAGTCCATCCTAGCTAGTTGATGAGAAACATACTAAGCACTAAGATGACCTCGCCAATGCCAAGCTGATTACAATAATTATACCTTCCTATCTACCCCCTCTGAGTGGCGCCATCAACCGTGATAGTGTACCCTGAGAGTTCGAATATGTCGTGATCACTGCGTACCTTCCGAAAGGGGTGTGCGTAGTTCGCACCGACCAGGATAAGCTCATAACACTGAAATCTAGTGACTTCAACCTTGGAGATCGGAAAGCTTACAACATGCTGGCCCCACATAAATACTTGACCAGGACCAATGGAAATAATTTGAATATTATCCTGCAACCATGGACCCAGAACCTCGCGCAGTCCACACTTCTTATTGTGATGAAGATTCCACACTTTGGCCGAGACCAAGAAGTAAACACATGCATGAAATTGTTGTTGTCCTGCTACCACAGAGGATACTTATGGTTGAAACATTGCATCACTGTGGATCCAACCTTGATCAATCGGATCACATGGATGAGCATGCAGGGCCCTGACCCACATGAGTTTTACCCTAGAAAGACCTCAGACTGAGCATTAGCCCAACAAATCAAAGAAACTTATGGATATGTAGAGAAGGGTAAGCAAGGTTACAAGGTAGCCTCTATCCATAACGATGCACTGCACCTCAAATGTCAGATGATCACAGGCAAGCTAGTTCGCAAGAATCATCCCACCCAAGTAACTAGGTTTGTTGTTGGCCTCGTCGGGTAGTGTACAGAAGGACTACAGTTGAATTGGGCACAGTACCTTGCGAACTAGCTAGAGCTTGATTGCAGAGGAGCGCAGGACCAAGGATATGAGTTCCACTTCAACTGGCTTCTCATATTGATAGCTTTCATCGCATGGGAGATGCCGGAACGTGTGAACTTCATGGACATCGAGCTCTTTGAACCTTTGGCTATGAATTTCAGTACCTTGTGGTACTCGAGTGATATGAACAAGCAGTGGAAATCCAATGCTATCTTCCACACCTACTACAACCAATTGAAGATTGCAATCCAATATACATCGTGCATCACTCCTAACACCCCTTACAGGTTTCAGTCACTAATGAAGTTTAGCAAAGACAGGAAATTTATATACATCACAGCACGTACTGATGAGCATAAGCAACAATTACAGTCCTATTATAAGTTAGCATAAGAAGACTTGGAAGAAATCACCAAGGAGTGGTCGATAGACGTTCTCATCTCAACAGAACCCGTAGATATTTATGATATAGATAGTCCATAACTTGTGCATGATACCCCTGGACCAAGCAAGACCAAGAAAGATGAAGAATTTCAAGATGTCAACAGTACTTCTGTGAATACCACTTTGATCTCACTTATGCAGTAGGTGATGGTGGAGAGCCAGGTAATATAGAGGTCGAGAAAAATAAAGGTGAAGTTACATCACCTAGAAAGGAGGAGGATCCCTCCAAGAAAGGAATTTTACCCCACCAAATCCTTCATCCTGGAAGAAAGCTAAGGCAACCAAAACCAAGTTTGAGACTGTTCTCCCTCCAGATGAATTCAACTTCATAATCGCAGCACTGAACAATACTTCACTAGAGATAGTAGAAGGAGGAAGCCAAGTAGGAGGAAGTGTTCAGTCACATTAGGGATGGGATTCAAGGAGTACAGTAAGTAATACAGTCTACCGTGCAGTTTCCACTGTGCCCCTACCATGAGGAACACCAAACTTAGGTGATGAGCCAACCCAACTACATCGGATTGCTGATACAGTCGAAGCTCGGCTGCGACAAGATCCAGAAGAGACTTCACAATCCACCCAGGCTTTAGTGCAAGTTCATAAATACCTTGAGGACCATAGAAGTACTGCAGAAAGGGAAAATATTGCTCTACAAAGAAAATGGGATGAAGAGAAAGAAACTTTATAGAAAAACAAGGAACAATTGATCACAGAGAAAATCGAAGTATAGGAAAGGGTTCGCAATGCACTTCTCTCTGTGAAAGTCATAGAAGTGACAACTGAGGAACGATTCCCACAGTAGGTGTCTCAACTTGAAGAAGTAATCCAGCAACACATCGCAGATATAGAACTTTGTACCGTGCCCGAGACTCCTCAAGAAATCAGAGACCTAAGGGAGGCAATTGCTCGCAGCGTAATTAGCAAAATGAAATCCCTTACCTTGGATTGCAAGTAGTTGAGCTCTAGGAGTGCTCAGACATATGAAAACCTTATAGAAAATACAGAGTTACAGGAACTAGAGTCGCAAATCTAGGAAGAAAAGTAGCACGTAGATACGCTACAGGCGTAGCTGAAGGCATTAACACCAGTTGAAAGAATGAAGAGGTTTCCTGAGTAGCGCACAGCCTAACAAAATATCTACACAATCTAGAGCAAAGTGATGGAAGTCTCTCAACAAATTCAACCAGTGAAAGAGAATGCATGCCAACTGTTCACCGAAGTTGAAATCCAAGGAGCTGAGTTAGAAGAGGTTGGCATCACAACAAAACAATGCCTAGAAGGGCCAGTCAATGATGCACTCATCCAGGAGTTCACTAAGAAAGAGGCCATAGCATTGTAGCAAGTCGAAGTAGCTCAATCCAAGATTGAGGTGTTCGAGGAAAAATTTCTCAGACCAAAGTGACTCAGGATGAGTCACAGGTGAGTGTTGGGGGCCTGTTGGCCCTTGACCAAGTTTTGTGAGCACTTGGTCATATTTGACCGTTTTGGGGACTTAGACAACCTGTCAAAGATGGATTACCAGATGAAGCGGAGACTGCAGAATCTCAGCCCAGTTTTGGGTCCCTTTTTGAGTTTTGGGAATATGTAATGGGAAAGGGATGTATTCCCATGGGTTTACCCATTCTTAGGCTCATTTTGTATGTATAAATAGAAGGATAGGAAAAAGTAAGAAAGGAGTAATAGAGAATAATATTGTATCTATGTGATATAGGCTGAGTACCAAGAGGGAATTTGTGTGATCAAGAGTTTTATGCATTCTATATAGACTTGCAAAGCTTAGTGCAAGTCCTTGTGTGAAGGTATAGAAGGCTTTGTGCTGAAGGGCAAGGAAGAAGGATCTAGCAAGATGCACAGATCTTATGTCCTATGCATAGTAAGGGTTTCTAAGGCTTTGGGCTTATAACTGATTGGCCGATGATAATAAATAAGAAGAGTTGGTGGACGTAGCCCCAGGGTGGGGGTGAACCACGTAAATCTATGTGTTATGCTTTGTGATTTGACTTGATGTGTTTATCCCTTATTTTGCTAAGTGATTTGATATATTTAGATAGATCTACTTATGCTTTGTGCTTCATTAGATGTGTATGAATAATAGATCTGATATGTATGAAGATGCTTTGTGTCGATCTAGTGGATCTGATCTATTTTACTATTGCTAAGTGCTAAGATACCTTAGATCTAAGTGAGTGATGTGATGCTCTGTGATATCTATGAAGTATAACAAGGTTTAAATATTGATGAATGATCAATTCTAAGTTCTCTATAAGTGATATCATCATAGGCCTATGTCCTAGATAAGATTGTAGACACTTGAGTCCTACAACCACCCCTGCCTCTACCTCAGGCGAGACCTCATCTTCTTCGCAGGTGTTGCCGAAAGGGCCGGTAGTTAGGGTTTTGTTGGTGCATTGTTGTAGCATTGAACCCTGGGTCTACCCCTATGCCAACATGATCCACTAGGGCCAGGACAATTATATCCTCCAAACAAAGGTGGAGGAGGAATGTAGGCCCCCCTGGAGAGAACTTGGGTAGGTGTAGCAACAAATTGACTAGCGACATTATACCTAGGAGGAATAAAACATCCAGAACCTCTGGATGGATTCTGAGTAGGAATAGCAATGGAATTTTTCAAAGCATTATACCCAGGGGGAAGTGACGGATTTGGTCTGAGAAGAAATGATGTTCCAATAGGATCTTGAGTGATAACCACGTTTCTGGTAGAAACAATCATAGCTTGTGGGACCATATTATAATGGGCCATCTAGAGAGGAATAATTGAGTGAGAACCAACCAACAATTGGTTAGAAACTATGGTGAAATTACTGGTCATGCCAGTAAAATGGTCTAAAGGTACCTTATAGGTAACAAACGTCTTAGGCATTTGTGATGCCATAGGTTGATTAGATCTCATTCCTAGCATGATGTAAAGATCATGTACTGAAGAATGGGTGGGGCTAGGATTAAAAATTCCAACACTGTGAGCCGGGGTTCTAAATGATTCACTTTGAAAAAAAGGATCATCTACTCCAGACCATACGTTAGGTCCAATAGGTACTTCAGTATTCTCAAAAACAACAATTTCTCCCGATGAGTTCATCTGGAGAAAATGTCTAATACTGAATAACGGATTTGGGGGAAGTCTAAATGCCTCTAAAGAATTTGAAACAATTCATAATCCCTCCAAAGAGTGTGAACTTCGAACCTGTGAGGCTACTTTGTTATTCACTGCTCCCTCAAGAGAT
>ML792423.1:191505-214739 GCA_009831015.1 Picea engelmannii | reverse complement strand
GGTATCTAGCTTAAAATCAACTCGAGAAGCTCCCACACATAATCGTGGGTATAATCTCAAGTGACCCCCAATAATACGCACAATCTCTACACTAAAACCAACAAAGTAGGGTGAGTAACTTTGTCAGTCCTAATGTGACCTCATGATTGACGCTTGTGTTAGAAGGGCTTCCCAGGACAAAATGTAGCAATTGGATTTGAACTCTCCCTATCACAAGATACTATTGTGTGCTTTTATGCTTTGGAGAGTGTGCCTCACAACCTATTCCAAAGTGCTATCCTAGCTAATGTTGGTGAAGAGAATTCCTAGAAAATAAAATTGCATTGTATTTTAAAGGCTGTTGTTTACTTGAAAAGGAGACGGGAATGAAACTGATTATGTATATGACCTTGACCCAATAAAATGAAAGAAGATATGAATGTGAAATCTTTCAATTCGATGAACTCTAATTACAGTAAGGAGAAGGTGTTTCTTTTTGAAGTACAGATGCTACGAAATACAATTTCTCAGTTCTTGAACAAAAAAAATCCCAAACAATCATGAACTAATTTTTTTTCCAATTTCTCTATTAACAAGTATTTTGAATGCAATAATTTTCTTATGAAAGATTACTAAAAAGAATAAATGACTTCAATTCTTCCTTTCCTAAATCAAATCAGAGATGTAATGAAGAAAAGAAAGTGTAATCCAAGAAAATCAACATACCCTCAACACAATTCCCAAATCAAACTCATAATGTAGACAAAAAATGAAAATGATTGGAAGGCCTTTTGTAAAATGAAAACAAAAAATGTCTCTCAATCAACAAACAATCTGGAAAGTAAAATCAATCCAAAACCTCAAAAAAATCAAATACCTTTCGTCAAAAAAGCACTCAGATTAAGATCCAAAGATTATGCTCTTGTGACAAAAAATCAAAAGTAAAACTTGCAAAATTACAAAGACAAATCTTCAATCCCTGAAAACCAATCAAATGCAAGTTTTAAACTCATAAATCAATCAAACACTAGTATCAGAAGTTCATCCCGAGAAACTGAGGCAAAAATGGGTGAACAAAAAGAAAAATTGTCTCACTCCAACAATTCCTATAGGAATCATCATAGGTTGACAGTGGGGTACAATGCGATGAGCTAAGGTCGTCGTAGGCTACCAATAGAGGATAGTGTGACATCGTCACACTGCTTTGCACAAGTAGGGTGGGATTTTAGAGGGTCGTCGAAGGTTGTATATATAGTATAGTGGGACGATCTCTGTAACAAAGGAAAAAATGGGAGAAAGGAAAAAAATATAACTAAACTTGCAGACCCAGGGAGTCCAAATGGATCACCCACAGACTTAGAGAATGAATTTAACCAGGATAAGGTGGTCTAAAAGAAAATAAGAAGCAAAAAACTAAAATAAAGTCGTATCCCCAGTAATGTAGCCAATTTTATTATTGGATTAATCGGTAAATGCGAACATAAACAAATTTCCCTAGATTCCACTAGAAACTAGAACAAAACATAACAAAATATGGGACTTTCCCTAGGCTCTAATTATTGAGTTTACTAGCTAACAAGAGATAGACAACATACCTTTTAAATGTTGTTTCCTCTTTCCATTTCCATCATAGCTCCATTCCAATGCTCCTGTGATATTAAACCTGCAAGGGAACACAAGCCAACCAAAGTGAAAGCAACACAATATACTTAACAAGAACCTATGTATGTGATCAAGGAGTCATACATTAAAACAAGACTAGTTTTATGGGAAAGAAACATATCGTTGGATTATATTAAATGGAAAGTGGAGAATACAACCAAATCCTTGATGTTGCAAGGTACCCTTTCGATGGCCCTTTTCTCCAACACACACACCTTTTCTCCAAATCCTTTGAATGAAGAAGATCCACCATGTAGCTTGTAGAACTAAAGCAAATCTCTCAAGAGGAATTAGAACTCTCCATACAAATCTTAGCCTATTCAACCTTATCCTTTTCCATGAGAGATATCTCTTTATATAGTGTGAAAGAGATATGGATGAGGATATTAGGATGATCCCACCAAATTATAGAAGTGAGTAAGATCCAAACCAATCAGAGACTTCCTTATCTTCTAGAAGATTCCCTTCTAGAACATTCGTGAAATTTGACTTTTCCCAAGATTTAAGCATCCTCGCACCCTACATACTTAGCATCTTGCGATGATGTTGAAGTCCAATTATAGTGCAACATGCGATGATCAGGTATCGTCACACCCTATGAATAGAGCAGCCTGCGACGACCTTCCTTCATATGGTTTTTGGCAGAGGAAATCAAATCACTTTTCTCATGTAGAAAGACTCTTTTATATTTTCAGGGAACATGAAAACATGATGTTAGTGGATCACTGGGGTGACCAAAATAATGTGTAACAATAGTGTCCTCCTAAAATTCCCTCATGTTCCTCTGCTAAAATAATGGTTCTTTCATGTTCTAGAAAACATCGTCATAGTATCCCATCGATGCATAACTTATATAAGTTTCCTGTGATCAACTAGTAATCAAATGATCTAACCACTAGTTGTTTCTTCTGGGTTATTGACATATCATATGGATCCATTCTCGAGCTTAAGTATTGGAAAAATTCTACAAAATAATAATCTACTATTTTAACTGAAAATAATTGTGCATCGAGTAAGTTGTCATTTAGATTACCTCCATCCTCTCTTGTTAGAATCTATGAAAGATGGTTTGGTCCTACATTAACTTTTATTGGCTTCCATATAACTTCAAAATCATACTCCTATAATAGTAACAACCATATGTAGATCCCCCCCCCCAACACTAGTTTGTTCACTAGATATCTAAGTGAAAAATGGTATGTATACATCTTGAAGTGGGATCCCAATAGGTAATGTTTGAAATTCTACAAAGCGTACACCATTTCCAAGCCCTCCCTTTCTGCCATCATGTAATTTTTCTCAGCAGTCCACAACTTCCTACTAGGAAATGTGATCGAATTCTCTAACTCGCCTTCCTCAGGCTGAGCTAGTACTGCATTGAGTGCTATTGATGATGTGTCCATATAGACATGAAACTCTATCTGCCAATATGGGAATACCATAATGGGCACAATTAATAAATTTTATTTTAATACATGTATACCCTTATGATAGTCTCCGTTTCACTTAAATTTAACTTATTTCTTCAGTAACTTCTCCATTGGGGGTGTAATCTGCGCATAACCTTTAATAAATGTCCAATAGTAACCTGTATAACCCAATGTTGTTCTCAACTATCATATGGATTTAGGTGGTGGTAAGTTAACAATTACTACTATCTTGGTCAGATCAACTAACATACCTTGTTTTCATACCACATGGTCTAAGAGTATCTCAAATGGTGCGTCAAAAATTCATTTCTTCAAATTTAATGAAATATGATGTTGTCTACACCGATCAAGAATCAACCTTAGATTTTCTATGTGATCTTTCAACAGGATAAACACAATCCAATCATCTAGGTATACTTCAATAAATTGATGAATAAATTCCTTAAATGTTGCAACAACCACTCTGGAAAATATAGCAGGTTCATTATTTAACCCAAATGGCATCACTCTGTATTGATAGTTTCCCCACTCCATCACAAATGTCATCTTCTGTCTGTATTGTGGTGCAATATTTATCTGATGGTATCCTGAAAAGTTATCGGTGAACAAATAGGGCTCCAGTCCACCTACATTTTCCAATATTTCATCTGTAAAGGGGGTTAGTAATTGATCATGTAAGAAGGAATCATTCAATTTTCTCAAGTCTACACAAATTATTACCCCTTGCGACGGGTTCAATTATACCAGCTTCTATCATCTTGTCGAGGTCTTCTTTCACTTTTTCCCTATACTTTGGATTTAACCTTTAAGGTCTATGTCTCACTAGTTTATCATCTTGTTTTAGTGGAATCCCCATCTCACATAATTCTCCAGCTATTGTTGGGATATTTTACAGGAAGAGTGTGCTTGTCATTGATGGAAATAAAATAAGCAACGATGGAAAATAGGAAAATCATAAACTCAGAGGAGGAGAAAATAGTATGCAGAGATCAAAGCTTGGAAGGAAAAGTGTAAGCTCAGGGTGAGAAGCCTCAGCGGCCGTCCAATCAAGAAATCGATCATGTTGATCATCTCATTTTATGGACATTGTTCATATGAGTAACCATGGGCTTAAGGATCATTGGAGGATCGTGACCATGGATCTACAAGCTAGTTGAATGGAAGGGATGAATTGCGGGGAGAAAAAGGAGAATTAAACGACTCACTAGTTCTAATCCTGCAATCGGTCTAGATTTTTAGATCTCATAGACTTGAATATCGAGGACTGTGGTTGATCCAACAAATGACCAGTTTAAGTAATATCAACTCATGATCATCGGATGTGAAATCACTAGATCAACGATAGGGATATATTGCAGAGATCAGAAGAAGAATTAAACGACTCGCTAGTTCCAATCCTACAATTGCTCTAGATCGTCATATCCTATAGACTCGGATATCGATGACTGTGGTTGATCCAACAAGTGATCAGATTAATTCAGATTGAGTTGTGACCATTGGATGCACAATTTCTAGATCAACAACAAGGATAGATTGTGGAGAAAAAAAGAAGAATTAAAGATCCTACTATTTCCAATCCCCCAATTACTCAAGATCGTTAGATATTATAGCCCTGAATATCGACGATTGTTGTTGACTCACCAAGAATGCACAACTTCAAATTGTGGAGTTTTTGTGACAAGTTAAATCACTTGAAAGTTATGTTTCCGCAATCATCCTTGATTGTTGATCTGCTTCAAGTGTCTTCATGACCGTTGGATCACATTTTAGTGGAATGATAGGATAAGCTAAAAGGGATGAGAGTTTTATTATATGAATACCCATCAGCCATCAAATCAAAATTGAATTATCATCAGTCATCAGATCATTTTGAGTGGAAGGATAGGATAAGTAAGGTAAAATATATGAGATCTTAATTATGCGAATACCCATCAGCCATCGGATCAATTGAAGTGGAAGAACAAGATAATATAGAAAATATGAACCATAGATAGATCGAGCCATCAATCTAAGAACATGATAAATGAACATCGTCACTTCGAATATAAAGAGGCGAGGAGGTTATGCTCCAGAAAATATGAGATTTGAAAAACCTGAAGCCTAGGGAGCCAGAAATCTGAAATGAATAAGGACCATCATATCTGGAGAACATATAATGACTGTTAGATCAGGGACATCTACATCAATAGATTACATCAGCAAACCTTGTTTGCAAGGACATGTGGCTGACCATGTCGACAAAGGACATGTGGAAGACCAAGCCAACAAAGGCTATATATGGCAGACCACATGAGCAAAGGACATATGTGGCAAACCATGTCAACAAGGACTTGAGTCATCTGATCTGAAATATCACTTCAGGTGTATTCTCATCCATCGATCTACTCCAGTGGAAGGATAGTGTAATTTGAAATCTCTGAACTCCAGAGACCCGAAGGAGATCTCAACCACCGATTTGATGTCAGATGCACTCTCAACCATTGATCAAGATACAATGGAAGGATAACATAATTATAATAGCCAAAGACTCGTAGTAAAAGGTGGACATCCATATCAATGGTTATTAAGTCATGTCCATCAGATTAATCCTTGTAAGAATCAAATCTGACGATTGATCTATTTCTACGAAATAAACATAAACTGACTGATCTCTTCGGGAAATCTGATTCGAAAGTTTTGAAAGGTTTCAAACCCAAAAGTTCTGAAGAGAAAAATGCCCAAGTTATGATAGTCGTCCATTTCAGGAGATTGAATCGTGACTATTGAATTGATAAGTGCTCAAGATCTCATTAAGCCTAGTGTCTGGTTACTTCCATTGGTCAAGTGAGATAAGATATTTAAATAAGCTATAATATGACAGCGCTGATCAAATCGAATATGATTGGAGTGTTATTGTTTCATCTTGTGATTTCTTGATCAGTTAGGATTCAGTTACACTAACTGAATCATCATTCCTAAGTGGTTGAATCATTTGTTCCTAAGCGTTGGAATCATGGCTCTTGAGCGTTCTGAGTTTCACAAAAATGAGTGTTCTAAGATGGATGACTTGAGCGTTGGAGATGGGAGTGTAAGGGTGGATGAGAGCATGAATAAAAGGATAATTCCATGACAGAGAGAGGTTGGTGTTTCTGTGAAAAACAAGTTGAATTGTATGTAATGGAGAATACAGCATGAACAGAAAATGATAGAACAATGAAGCATGATCTGAGAGAGGAAGAAAAATATGAGGGGCGTAATAAGAGATAGAGTAGAAGAACATAAAGCACAATAATATGCTGGATGTAAGACACTGATGCAGGTAGAGAAGAGCAATGTAGCAGAACAATGATGAGACTGGCAAGCCATTGATTAATACTATACCATTGTAATGAATTTCAGTAACAAAGATTTATATCTAAGGGTGGTAGGGAGGTTCTAGGGAGGACTTTTGTCCTCAAAGTTTCAAGTGGGTTCTTGAACACAAGAAGTTGTATATTCCATTTGGTGGTAGCCATAGAAACCAAGGTGGCAGGGTGGTCCAAGGTAGAACGATTTTTATTTGTTACACAGGTTGGTGCCTGTGTGACTGGAAGTTGGTGCTTCCATCTAGTTGGTGCTGGAACACTCAGGGAGTTGTTTCTTCTTTCTAGTGGGTGCTAAATAAACCAGAGAGTTGGTTCTCTTAGTAATTTGCAGCTTGTAAAGCAGAGGTGGTAGCCTCGCAAAGAGTGGGTGCTCAGAAGAATGATAATGTGCAGAATATAAATAATACTTATCATATTAAGAAGAAGAGGTTTTCTCCCTTTATGGGTTTCCTTAGAAATATCTGTCTATGTATACTTCATGTGTGTGATTGATGTTGAATACTCTATTTCTTACTTCCCTGAATTATTATGATCATCATTAAGTGTTTTGTAATGAGCTTAAAATGAGTATAATTATTTAAGCACAGTAACAACTGATTCATCTCCCCCCCCCCCTCAATTGCCTAACAATTGGTGTCATAGAGAGTTCCTTTTATCTAAGGGTAGATCCTAGAACTTAAACATGACTAGCCATGAATGAACTTCAACCAATAAGGCCCCCTGTTCAATGGAACCAAATTTGCCTTCTGGAAAGTTAGGATGAGAACCTACATAATGGCTTTAGGTGAAGATGTCTGGGATGTGGTAGAGATTGGTTATGTAAATCCAGTTGTACTAGCTTCTAAGGATGACAAGCTAGAATTCAACTTCAATTCTAATTCTATGAACGATATTCTGAGTGGACTTGCAGAAGTAGAATTTGTAAAAGTTACGCACYTAGAATTTGCCAAAGAAATGTGGGACAAACTCATTAGCAGTTATGAAGGTAAGGAGAAGGTAAAGGATGCCAAGATTCAAACCTATAGACTATAGTTTTAACAACTAAAGATGAAAGAGGATCAAATAGTTGGGAAGTAATTTMTGAGAGTTGAAGAACTAGTAAATGCAATGAAAGCACTTGGGGAAAAAATTGAGGAATCCTCTTTTGTTCAAAAAATTTTGAGATCTCTTCTAGATAGGTTCAACCCAAAGGTATTTTCTATAGAAGAACTTAAGGATGTAAACACTCTTCCTTTTGATCAACTTCTAGGAACGTTGACTGCATATGAAATGAGGATAGGTAAAGATAAACCCACCTCTATAGAAGCATCATTTAAAGAAAATGAAAATGAGGATTTTGAACCTGATGAAATTGAAGCAAAATTTGTGAGAAAACAAAAGAAAGGATCAGGCAAGTACCAATGCATGTTTCTCTTCAAATTTTTTAATTATGGAAAGATAGGTCACTTTTCATCTAAGTGTCCACACAAGAAGAAGGACCAAAACTCTGAAGGTGAAGAGAAGTACAAATTCAAGAGATTTGGAAAAAAGAAAATTTTATGTGTAAACAATGATGACTCTTCAGGAGACACAGATAATGATAATTTTTTCTTGTGAAGATAAGGTTAATGACTTTATGCTTATGTCCAAAAAGGATTATGATAATAAAATAACAAGAAGTGATGTTAATAATGAAGAAGCTATGGTTGACTTGGAAGGAGAGATGATCAATGCTTTTGAAGATATTGACAGTCTCAGACTTAAGAAGAGAAAGAAAAAACAATTGTTGATACAATTCAAGAAAGACAGTAAAAAACCTGATGAAGACTTTGCCCTGCTAAAAGTGGAAATAGAAGAGGAAAAAAAAATAGAGGACATTCTGAAACAATAGTTATCAGAGAAGAAGGCAAGATGTGAAGCCTTGGAAGAAGAGGTAGTAAAAACCAGAAAAGATATGGAGAAGTTTAAAGCCTTGTATCTCCACAATATTCCAAGCAGTAAATCCTCAGCAGAACTAAAAGACATTCTAAGCAAACAAAGATCTCATTTTTTGAATAATGGTTTAGGTTATGTAAGTGGTTCAATCAACAAACCACTAGAAAGAAAAGAGCCAGTAAATATGATCAAGTTCCAAGTCAGCAGACAATCAGACCATGCGAGTACTCTACCACCAGGAGCTAATAAAGACAAGATGATCCCTAATATCGAACAAAGATATTAGAATATGGAGCAACAAATTCCAAGAAGAAGGCCATCCTTCAGGTACCAAATTTTTTTCCATGGTTATTGTTTTTACTGCTCTAATTTTGGTCATAAGATTACAAATTTTCAAATTAAGTTTAGAGACATGCAACTGAGGAGATCAAGAAATAAACAATCTTTGCAACATAGAACCAAACAGCCAATGAGTAGACAAATTTGCACCAATCACTTTGACCTATTGAACAATGAGCTCAAATTCTTTAACTGTCATAACTTCAACCACAAAGCTGCAAACTGTCATCTGAAGGATTACAAAGAAGATCCAAGGTTAAAACCCTTAGCTAGAAATGCTAGCACATGGAAAAAGAAATATAGTGAAAAATGTGAGTTAGTACTTTCAGCTCAAAAACAAAAAGACCCCCTATATATAGATAGTGTATGTTCCAAGCACATGACTAGAGACAAGGATAAGTTTATGTCTATAAGTAAAAGTAAAACAGGAAATTTGACCTTTGGAAATGATGAACTAGGTAAAATCAAAGGTAAAGGGATGGTGAGTTTGAGTAATGGTAAAGGAAAAGCCTAGGATGTTCTTCTTGTAGATGGGATGAAACATAATTTGCTCAGTGTAAGTCAAATGTGTGATAGAGGATGTGAAGTGGTGTTCACTTCCAAATATTGTAAGATAAAGTATGTAAACTCATCACTAGTGGTGGATAAAGGCATAAGGACAGATAATAATGTTAATGTGTTGAAAGAAGATAGAGAAGAGTGTCATCTAATAAAAGATGATGAAAGATGGTTATGGAATAGGAGATTTGGACATCTAAACTTTGACCACTTAATCAAGATCAAAAATCTTGAGGCAGTAAAATATCTTCCAAGAATATCAAAGCCACAAGATTTTGTGTACAAACCCTACCAAGTAGGAAAGCTAACCAGGAGTCAGTTTCAATCCAAGAGCTCCACTTCAACAGAGAAACCAGTCCAATTATTTCACATGGACTTATGTGGACCATCAAGATAGGAAGGCATGGGGAAGGAAAACTAATTCATGATGATCATTGATGATTATTCCTGACTCACTTGGGTTTTTTTTCTCAAAGAAAAAGCTGAATCATTTGAGAAATTTAAAATATTTAAGGTTTTAAATAAGAATCAAACAAGAAACAGGCTAAAGGCAGTAAGATCAGACAGAGGAGGAGAATTTATGTCAAGTGATTTTAAGGAATTCTGTGATAAACATGGGATCAAGAGAAAATACACAATCCCAGGAACTCCACAACAAAATGGAGTAGTTGAGAGGGAAAACATAATAGTTCAACAAATGGCTAGGTCAATGATGAATGAGAAGAACATTGGTCAAACCTACTGGGTAGAAGCAATACACACAATAGTCCATATTCTTAACAAAGCCCACCTTAGACCACAGAGTGAAAAGACACCTTATGAACTATGGTATGGAAGACCTGCTTCAATCAAACACTTCAAAGTCTTTGGGAGTAATTGCTACATAAAGAATAATAATAAAAACCTTGGCAAGTATGATGACCGGGATGATGAAGGCATCTTCTTAGGATATGCTACCAATAGTAAAGGATATAGATGCTTTAATAAAAGATTGCATAAATTAGTTGATTTTGATTGATTTAAAGGTTGATGAAGGAATCCTAGTAAGAGAGGTGAGCATTATTGAGTCTTGTACATAGGACACAGCTGAAGTTGAAGATGAACAGGTCCAATAATTATAAGGAGAAGACTCTGAGTTAGATACAAATACTTTGCGGGACTCAAACCAGGATATCAAGACAAAGACACCCTCCAGAGTTATTAGGAAGAATCATCCTTAACATCAGAGAGTTGGTCATCTAAACCAAGGAGATCAGATAATAAATAAGTTGAATAATGTCTCAGAACAATCTTAGATTGCCCTTCTATATTTGCTTGAACCTAAAGACTTTAATGCATCCAGCGAAGATGACCATTGGGTGAAATCCATGAATGATGAACTTGACCAAATTGAGAAAAACAGTACTGGGGAGATGGTTCCTAGACCTGAAGGTAAAGGTGTCATAGGTTCCAAATGGATCTTTAAGAATAAATTGAATGAGCAGGGACAAGTTGTCAAGAACAAAGCAAGATTGGTCTATAAGGGCTATGCATAGATTGAAGGACAATATTTTGATGAAACCTTTGCACCAGTGGAAATATTGGAAGCCATTAGAATGTTTCTTTCCTATGCATGTCATAAGAACTTTAAAGTATATCAGATGGATGTTAAGTCAACATTTCTTAATGGAGATCTAGAAGAAGAAGTATATATGGAACAACCTAAAGGATTTTCATTGATAGATAATCCTGACTTTGTTTGCAAGTTGAAGAAATCCTTATATGGGTTGAAACAAGCTCCTCATGCTTGGTATCACATACTGGATAAGTATCTTCAGGACAAAGGGTTCAAGAGAAGAACAATTGATAGAAATATATATAAATATATATCAAAATAGAGGGTAATGATTTTCTCATTGTGTTGGTCTATGTAGATGACATCATCTTTGGAAGTAATAATGCATCATTGGTACAATGGTTTGCTTCTGCCATGCAGTCTAAATTTGAAATGTCTATGATAGGGGAACTACCATTTTTTATTGGTCTGAAAATTACTCAGAGGTCTGAAGGAATATTTATTTCTTAGGAGAAATATCTAAGAGAAATATTGAAAAGGTTTCAAATGGAAGATTATAAACCTATGAGAACACCTATGGTCACTGGATGAAAGTTAAGAAAGGATCATGACTCACCTAATGTTGATCAAATTGCATATAGGTCTATGATAGGAAGCCTGTTGTACATCACAACATCTCGTCCAAACATAATGCATGATGTTGGAATGGTAGGAAGGTATCAGTCTACACCTAAACAAAGTCATTTGTTAGCTATCAAAAGAATATTCAGATATTTGAAAGAAACAATGAACTATGTCCTATGGTATCCTATGAATCAAAATTTTCAATTATCAGTCTATTTAGATGTTGATTGGGATAACTGCATGGATGAAAGGAAAAGCATGAGTGGAGGTGCATTCTTCTTAAGAGATTGTCTTGTACCTTGTTTGAGCAAGAAGCAAGGTTCCATTTCCTTATCGACTACTGAAGTTGAATACATAGAAGTTTCCACATGATGTACCCAAGTACTATGGATGATTCAAAAACTTGCAAACTTGGAGGTAAAGTATACTGCATCGATCCCAATTCATTTTGATAATACTAGTGCAATTAGCATGTCTAAGAATCCTGTATTCCACAATAAGACCAAACACATCCCCATAAAATACCATTTTCTAAGATAGCAATTCACCAATCAAATTGTTCAAGTTCATTACATTCCAAGCACATAACATATTGTAGACATCTTTACTAAACCCCTAGCCAAGACACCATTTTAATATCTCCATCAGAAGCTGGGTGTCATCCCTTCTCTCACCTAAGAGAGTCCATCCTGTAAGGGGGAGTATGTGTTGGTTGAATATCTAATACCTCTAAAAAGTACTGCAATGACTCAGGGGGAGCATGTTTTCTTTGAAATTGATGTCAAAGGGGGAGAAAAGGTCTGGTATGGATGCTACAGTTGGAGGTCTAAGCAGAATAGTGCAGTCGTTCAAGGTTTCCATCAATACCAAAGGAGGAGACTGTTGGTATATTTTACAGGAAGAGTGTGCTTTTCATTGATGGCAAGAACAACGACCACAATGACAAACAAGAAAATCATAAGCTCAAAGGAGGAGAATACAATATGCAAAGATCAAATCTCGGAAGGAAAAGCATAAGCTCAACATGAGAATACATACCATTCATTCGATCAAGAAAATGACCGTGTTGATCGTCTCATTTTACAGATGTCGGTCATATGAGTAATCGTGGGCTTAAGGATCGTTGGAGGATCATGAGCGTCAAATATGCAAGCCTAATCAATGGCAGGGATGAATTGCGGGGATCAAAAGGAGAATTAAATGAATAACTAGTTCTAATCCCACAATCGACCTAGATCGTCAGATCTCATAGACTCGAATATCGACGACTGTGGTTGATCCAACAAACAATCAGTTTAAGTCATATCAAATAGTGACCATCGGATGCGCAATCATCAAATCAATGATAGGGATAGATTATGAAGATCAGAAGGATAATTAAAAGACTTGGTAGTTCCAATCCCACAATTGGTCTAGATCGTTAGATATTATAGACTCGCATATCGAAAATTGTGGTTGATCCAACAAGTGATCAAATTAAGTTGGATTGAGTTGTGACTGTCAGATGCGCAATCACTAGATCAACGATAGGGATAGATTGTGAAGAATGAAAGGAGAATTAAAGATCATGATATTTCCAATCCCATAATTACTCAAAACCATCATATCTTATAGCCTCTAATAATGACGATTGTGGTTGACTCACCAATGGCACACAACTTCAAATTGTGGATCTTTGGTGACAAGTTAAATCACTTGTAAGTTATGGTTCCGCAATCATCCTTGATTGTCTATCTTCTTTGAGTGTCTTCATGACCATTGGATCACATTTTAGTGGAAGGAAATGATAAGATAAAAGGGATGAGAGTTTGATTATCTGAATACCCCTGAGTCGTTGGATCAAACCTGAATTCCTGTCAACTGTCGGATCATTCTGAGTGGAAGGATAGGACAAGCAAGGTAAAAGATCTGAGATCTCACTTATGTGAATACCCGTCAGTTGTTGGATCAATTCAAGTGGAAGGAAATGACAAGATAGAAAAGATGAATCATATATATATCAAGCCATCTATCTAAGAACATGATCGACAAACATCATTCACATCGGATATAAAGAGGCGAGGAGGTTACGCTCCATAAAATTTGAGATTTAAAAAACCCAAAGCCTGGAGAGTCCAAAATCCAAAATAAATACGGACCATTGGATCTGTAGAACATACGATGACTGTTAGATCAGGGAGATATACATCAGTAGAATACGTCAGCAAACCTCATATGCAAGGAAATGTGGCAGACCACGTCGACAAAGGACATGTGGTGGACCACGTCAGTAAAGGACCTATATGGAATACCACATCAGCAAATAAAATATGTGGAAGACCACATCAGCAGACCATGTTAGCAAGGACACGAGTCATCCTATCTGAAAGATCACTTCAAGTGTATTCTCATCCATCAATATACTCCAGTGGAAGGATAGTGTAATTTTAAATCTCCGAAGTCCAGAGACCTGAAGGAGATCCTGACCGTCGATCGAATGTCGGGTGCACTCTCAACCATTAATCAATATACAGTGAAAGGATAGCATAAGTATAATAGCCAAATACCCAGAGTAAAAGGTGGTCATCCATATCAATGGTTGATTAAGTCCTGGCCATCATATTAAGCCTTGTAGGAATCAAATCTAACAATTGATTCGTTTCTACGAAATAAACATAAACCGTTCGATCTCTTCGGGAAATCTGATTTGGAAGTTTTGAAAGGTTTCAAACCCAAAAGTTTCGAAGGGAGAAATGTCGAAGTTATGAAAATCATCCATTTCAGGAGATTAAATCATGACCGTTGAATTGTTAAATGCTCAAGCACTCATTAAGCCTAGCATATGGTCACCACCATTGGTCATGTGTGATAAGAGATTTAAATAATATATAATATGATGATGTTGATCAAATCGAATCTGATTGAAGGGTCACTTTTTCATCTTGTGATTTCTTGATCCATTAAGATTCAATTACACTAACTGAATCATCATTCCTGAGCAGATAAATCATTCATTCATGAGCATTGGAATCATGACTATTGAGCATTCTGAGTTTCTCGAAATGAGTGTTGTGAGATTCCTGAAATGATTTTTTTTATATTCCCGAAATGAGTGTTCTAAGATGGTCGAATTGAGCTTTGGAGATGGGAGCGTAACGGTGGATGATAGCATGAATAAAAGTATAATGTCATGACAAAGAGAGGTTGTTGTTTCTGTGAGAAATAAGTTGAATTGTATGTAATGGATAATACATGATGAACAGAAAGAGATAGAATAGTGAAGAATGATCTGAGAGAGGAATAAAAATATGAGGTGTGCAAGAAGAGACAGAGAATAAGAACAAAAAGAGAAAGAAGATGCCAAAAGGAAGACATTGATGCAGGCAGAGCAGAGCACTGTAGAAGCATAGTGATGAAACTAGTAATCCTTTGATTAATACTATATCATTGTAATGAATCTAAGTAACAAATATTTATATCTAAGGGTGGTAGGGAGGTGCTAGGGAGTATTGTTGTCCTCATAGTTTCAAGTGGGTGCTTGAATACAGGGAATTGTAGCTTCCATCTGGTGGAAGCTAGAGAGACTGGGGTGGTAGGGTGGTGCAAGGAAGTACAATCGTTCTTTGTTACATAGGTTTGTGCTTGTGTGACTGGAAGTTGGTGCTTCCATCCAATTGGTGTTGGAACACTCAGGGATTTGTTGCTTCCTTCTAGTGGGTTCTAGATAAACCAGAGAGTTGGTGCTCTCAACAAGTTGCATCTTTTAAAACAGAGGTGGTAGCCTCACAAATATTGTGTGCTGATAAGAATGATAATTTACATAATATAAAGACTACTTATCATATTAATAAGAAGCGTTTCTCTCCCTTTATGGGTTTCCACAGAAATATCTGTCTATGTATACTTCATGTGTGTGATTGATGTTGAATACTCTATTTCTTACTTGCGTGAATTATTGTGATCATCATTAAGTTTTATATAATGAGTTTAAAATTGGTATAATTGTTTAAGCACAATAAAAACTGATTCACTTCCTCCCCTCTCAGTTGCCTAGCAACTATTGCCTTCATCTATGAAAAATAGGTTGGAAAAATATCTTGATATTCACGTAGTAAGTCTGTGATATTTTTCATGGTATCATAATTCCAACAATCCCCAATGTTTGCAAACTTTGGATTTTCCTTTGTGCCAATGTTCACTTTGCTCACTCTTAAAGAATTCTCATATGCTTCATATTCAAGTGTTGGACCTAGTATGACATGCTCCCTTTCAATTTATGAGACTAGTACATTTCTCAGGTCTTCTTCATCTTTGTCGTCCTCGATAATGTTATAACATTCCAATAATTCATGAGTTGTCACAAAATCTTTGGACATTATAGGTATGCACTAATTCTACTTATCCTTCTTCCATAAAAACATTTCCTCTAATGAATTGTAATAATGCATCAACTAAATGTGAATCAACTTCAAAGCTAAATGTTACCTTAAATTTTTAGAAGAGTTCCTCCCAGTTTGTCATTTTTCTGTGCACTTCTAGCTCTTGGTACCAATTCCATGGAACTCTTTCCAACATATGTATGAACGTATTTGTCCATTCCTACTTTATCACTTGCTTCCAATATTTCATACATCATGCCACATCACCTCTAATATTTCTCATGCGTGTGTACCTAGGCATATTATCCTCTGTTCCAAACCTAATTTGCATCAGCCTTTTTCATTGTTTCCAATCCTCTATCCCTTCATTGCGGGTTTCCCACCATCTTACTAGGGTTGATATTAGTGAAAAATCTAATGCTAACGACCTTTGTTTTTCAAGTGTATGTATCTCGAATTCATTAACAAAATAACTTACCTTAGTCATTCCGTCGAAATTTGGTGTATCATGTACCTCTATTTTGATCCAGCGCAAAGAGAGGGTAATGTGCACACACCTTTTGGTCAATACGTCATGCAACCAGTGCTTCCAATGTTCATTCCTTCAACTTCCTCCTAGTCTGATGTGAAATAAATCATGTTTCTCCAACTAAGCGCACCATATGTAGTGGTATTGACATAGTTATCCATGTGCATTGTCATAATAAATAAGTTATCAATTTCCTCTCTTGCAGGTTCCACATATATTCTTCCCTCCAAGGGGTCTAATGGTACAATGAATTTTAAACCTTCTCCTTCAAAAATAATATCTCTTTTCTTCAGGTTGATTATCGCTTGATTGTCAAAGGCCCAATCTAGTCCAAGAAAAGTGGAGTATGGGTGACTTTTATCCACAATCTGGATGAATTTAAAGTCAACTACACTACACACTCCATCATGTTCATAGGTACTCCTACCAGTGTCACGATCAATATTATTGTATGCTGGTTATCCAACCTCAATTGCAAAGTCGACCATACTATCTTTTGTTTCCCCATCGTATCCCATGTCTGTGTTGGGGGAACATTGAATTCTGATACTAAGTCCAAGATGACATTATCCATTTCATATTATTCTATCTACACACTTAATATGAACTCTTTATTTGTCCTCTTATTGCACAGGACTTGGTTCACTTCTTTCTTTGTTGTAGGTATTTCTTTGTTTCTTGTAAACTGATCAATCGTCCTACGTAGTGCATTCAGTGTCGTATCATCCTTCATCAATTCTAAAAAAAAAATTAGAAATTACTTCAAAGTATTTACCTTCTAAACTGTTATTTCTGGAATAGTGCAATCATATACTGGCGGCATATCATATACAGGTGGTGTCTTTGACATTGAAGCTATCCAGTCTGGTCCTAGTATTTATTTCCTTACTTGTTGGTAAGTCTCTTTTTCATCCTATGGGTTGAATGTTTGACTTGGATCAACTTCATTTATTATCCATTATTCTAATTCATTTCCTTTCCCTATCACATATTGTCGGGTTCTTGTCCCACAATGCATAACAAATTCTACTTTTGGTTGATCATCGCATTCTTCAACAACTATCATCTACAATTTCTAGTTCTAGTTTTTTTTCCGATGTTGGTTCTGATACCCTCTCGCTTTCCACTTTTATATCAACTGAGGAAAGTCTTATGTCACATGATCCAAGTCCCTGCAATATGTACATTTCATGCAAGGATTTGTGAAATCACTTGCTAAGTGTCCTGGTTGATTTTAGTTGTAACAAATTATCGGTCCTCTACCTCCTTGACCAAATCCTCCACGTCCTTGACCTATATCAAAACCTCCACATCCTCCCTAATTAAATCCTCTTGGAGTGTTATAATGTGAGATTCCTCATTATGCTGCCACATTTTCCTCCTGGATTTTGTAAGCCTATGAAGTGCGCTCTCTCATCTGGTCAAATGCACAGAAGTCTTTCTCATCGTGTCCTAGCGAATTGAAAAAATTACAGAATATATTTCTCCAGGTAATATGATATTTCTGTAGTAGGGGACACAGAGTCGGATGATGCCCCCATGTATTACATATCTCACAGTACCCTACTCCTCCTTCCAATAGGTTCGGTTCTCTTATCGCCATATACTGCATGAAGGGTGGACACTCTACTTTTGTATGGCCCTATACCTTAAATGGTATACACTAAACATGTTTTTGCTTCTCCTTTTCCTTCACTATCTCTGACAATTGAATCCTTAGTGCAACCAACTATGAATGTACCTACACCATACCTGCACCATCTCCTATGGGAGATGCTTCTAATTTCATCGTGATTTCCAACGCTTCAGACTGCAACGTGACCTTTTGTTGAGTTAACAGAAAGTGGATGTGTGGCAATAGGCATGCTATAAACCATTATCAATGTTGTTTGTCAGGAATATGAAAGGTTAACCTGCCCATTACATCTTTAAAAATTTGGTTTAAATCCCACACTATCTCATTATGTACTTGCTTAATTTCCTTTAGCTATGTAATACATTGAGATTCATATTTTGACTTCCTGATTTTCTTGAGCAACGCTTGTCTGATTTTTTCCAAATTTCTTGATTGTCCAGTCAGTTTAGTTGTCTGGTACTTCATATACCATATCAAGACATGATTTTTAAAAGTTGTTTCTAACTTCATGATTTTTCTTCTTCATATTAGATGTTCTTCGTAGTCCATATAGTCTCACATACAACCATATGTTTTTATGGGTCCTATGACCCAAATCCATGGAATTTAGGCATCCTCAACTTATTATCTATCCCTTCCATTATGTTATGCACTATATTTATCTTTGGTTATGTTGAATGGATATGGTTTTCTATGTTGTTCCCCCTACTCTAACTATTTCTCCGACTTCCTCCACTTATTACTATTTCTCTTGACTCAGTTCTGGTTCCTGCTTAAATTCTTAATGATGCACAAGGGGTCATGGGTTCAATGTAGATTTTGATCTGAGATGGAATTCCTTCGTCTGGTGGGTAGTACTGAGTATCTCTCTCTTTCCTTTTCCTCTCTTTGTATAGTGTGATCATATGTTTTTCATAGGGATCACTACCCTCGAATTCTCTATTCTTCTCTCCTTTCCCAGCCAAAGTCTCTTTATTTTTGTATCGAAACCTTTTCCCACAACGCAATACTCCAATATCTGCATATGAGTCAGTATCTACTCTCGGCATCCTCAATCCATCAACTCATCTTTCCCACTCTCAGACCTTCCTCTAGTCATCCTCCAGTTCCTCTATGTTTGTGAAGGTGCTTAGTTATCATACTCCATTGTCATGACATTATTTTCACATAGTAACATATTTATCCAAGTAGATAATGCATTCAAATATAGTCTATGCCAACCTTTGAAAAATTCCCTCTCCGCGATGTTGTAATATTAGGTATAATCTATTGCAAATTCTGTAATAAACCCCCCCCAGTGTATTATTCAACCATAAATATACTACGTGAGAAAGATTATTACTTATTGTATTAAGTTGTCAGTTTAGTTCAGGATTCCACTAACCTTCCTAACCATTCAGTCAAAATAATTGGAAATTCAACAAAGAAATTCATGCATATCTGTGAAAACATAGATTTGTAACCATTGTTTGTCTCTTATCCTAGGGTTTCTATTATGTTCTATGGAAAATATTCGTTGCTTTCTTTCCAAATCTTCTTCAATTTATTCTCTATTTGGCCTCCAAAACATTCCCCTCAATTATAGTTCTCGGTCCCAAAAATGGAACCATTGGTTGGCACGCAAGGGGCAGACCCAGGGTTAATCTGTCAAATACTAACAAAACCCTTAGACACTGACCCTTTCAGCATCACCTGCAGATCAATTGAAGTCCCACCTGAGGCATCTAGTAAGGCTACAGGAACCAAGGTTCTACAATGCTAAGGGGAAGTGAGGCATCATTCAGACCCTTTACTTCATGCACGATTTTCATAGTTAACAATTATATTGTCATAAAATATAATATATGTGCAACATTATAACATCATATATGATTAATTCATTCAACATAAACTAGAAAACAACATAAACACCATAACACACAGATTTATGTGGTTTACCCAACTTGGGTTGCATCCACAACGAATGGCTTCTTATATTATTCATTCATAGCTTCATACAACTATGCACTATGCTACAAAATATGCAACAATAATATCATCCCAAACTTTCCTATCCATTCTACTGCAGTGCGAGTTCACTCCTCAACCATACTACAGATTTACCCCTTTGCTAGACTCTCTTACCTGAAAATCAATTGCAACTTACATACGATATCGTATTCTCACTCTCACATGCATGCCTCTCTATTTCCTTTATTACATATTTATACATCCTACTAGGGATAATCCCGTTACAAAAAGTGGACAAAGTCTCCCCTAAAACCCGTTACAAAAGTGGACAAAACGTCCCCAAACCCTGCATTTTATAATTGTTTTCCACCTTTTGCACATTGGTCTGTCACGCATCCTGGTCCATCTTCTAACTATCTTCTACCCTTTGACCTTGTTTTGGTGCAGATCTTGAAACTTATCCAAAATCCCTCTCCAACACCACAACAAAATTATGAAGGTTTAAAATATAAGTTAATAATTTTTCAAAACAAATTCTTTATTGAGAAAGACAAAGAAGTTGTTCAATCCAAAAGGAAACTAGGCTACCAATATGCAAAATTCCATTAATTAATTAGACAACAAATCAAAAAACTTAAACAATAGAATCACAACATAAAATATTATTGAATTATATGTTGGAATTTAAACAACAAAAGTAACCAAGGTTTCAAATCTTCTTCAAACAAAGCACACAACTATTAAATGGAAGAACACACAAATTTTGAAAGATAAGCACATGGTGGGGGAAATAAATTTTGCACAAAAAAAACTTCTATTAAACTACACATATTAAATGACATGTATAACACCTCAATGGGATTTTAGTGCTGAAATAATTGCATAGCCAAATTCTCTTTTATTCAAAAACTAGATTCAGAGTGCTTGCCAGTCTATATCTCAGCCAGGTTTATAGAAGATAAAAGAGAAATCCAAAAATATAATCAAGTTCACTTGAGTCTCTTATGTTTTATTTATTCTAGGTTCTTCCTCTACTCCACCCATTTTCCTCTTCTATTTATCTTCTTGTCTCCCTTCTTATTCTCTTCCTCTTCCTTGTCTTCTCCTCCATGGAAGAAAAAACAAGTCTATTGTTCATGAGAGAGATTAAATCCACCTCTCACAAACTTGGCATATATATTAAAATCTCCTTCTACATTAAATTTCAAAAACCATTTTAAATGAATTTAAATCTTGGCCTCTAACATATTCCAAGTGCATAGTCAACCAACGAAGAATATTACACAACTAAGGAACTGAATGAGAGAGGAAGAGAGATGAAAACCCTAGCTTTTGCATGCAGTCACTCCCTCCTCCTATAAATAGATTTTTCGCACCCTGAACTGTTGCATACCATGGATATGGAGTTTTTGATTTATGGTGATAAACCTGGGGGGTGAAACCACTGTCATACATAAATGTGGTTGGGAATGAACGAGAGGGGACAAGAGGCAAGCACTTGTATTTTGAGCCCCTGCTCCATCTGTGGGATCAATACCTTGCCAAAGAACAGGGTTTCAACAAAGATATGGAGGTGGAGATGAGTACGTCTCATCCAAATGAGTATCGAGGATGGGAACTGGGAATATTCATTCCCCAATCTGATAAGCCACCTAGGTATATTATCAACTTGACCAGGGTTGGGGAACAGACCCAGCTTATGAAAGAGCATTCCCTAATAGAAAAATGTTTGGGCCTATGGCCATTAAAAAGGGACCTCATGTGATGGATCAAAGATTGGTGGAACCGAAAGGGACTCTATGAATTTCAACTCAGTTCCAAGGGGTTCTTCATGATCATCTTCTACAACTTAGAGGACAAGGATCAAATCTTTGACAATGGGCCATATTTATACAACTCTTCAGGTTTATTCCTCAAGTACTGGGTGGATCACTTTGGACCAGATAAAGAGGAATTCACCATGGTACCAATATGGATCTGACTCTATTCCCTTCCCCAGGAATTATGGCTTGATGAAATCCTCATGGGAATAGGGAACATAGTCGGAAGATATGTAAAATCCTCAGAGGTAGAAAAATAAAGGAAATACACCTCCTATTATCGCATATGTGTATACAAGGGTATGTCAAAGGCCTTACCAGATTTAATAACCTTAGAATACCAAGATGAGGACTAGAACCAAACCATGGATTATGAGAACATTCCCTTTCGCTACAAAAAATGTGATGAGCATGGTCACCTTTTCCAGGACTGCCCTTTAAATGCTCAAAATTAAAAATAAGAAAAGGAAAAGAAAAAGGATGGCTACACAACAGTCATAGGAAGGAAAGAGAAACCCCCCAGGAAGGAAAATCAAGAAATAAGCCAGAAAATCCCCATCAAAAACTCTTTTGATATCCTAAATTAGCTCTCAATGGAAGAGGAGGTGGAAAACCCACACAAGAAGGGAAACTAGGAAAAGGATAAAGGAAAGGCAAAGCTATATTTGGAACCATCCAAAGGATAGAACCATGAAATAGATCCCATAGCTCAACAGAATGAGGATAAGCCAGAGGATGGGGGGGACACCCTCATGCATTTAGATGAACATGATCTAGCAGACATTGACCTGGAGAATTTGGAGGAATCCTTTAATAAAAGGGAATTGTAAACCATCTTAGTATAAATATTTAGGAAAGTGCATAAATTATTCTTTGATTCCATGACAGGGGCCACTTCATGACTAGGAATATCCCCAAATCCATCTCCTAAGCCTAGGCGCACCCCCATGAAATAGAACATCAAGGCCACAAATCAACACACCAAATCATCAAAGAGGTAGGAAACTACATTCTTAATTCAGGACATAACCATCGCCTTATGGAAGAGTACTTCTCTCCACCACCCAACTCTTCATGATGAAGATCATCACTTGGAATATTAGAGAACTTAATGGAAGCTCCAAACAAAGGACCCTTCGAGACATTATTCATGTAGAGAATCCATACATTCTCCTTTTACACGAAACAAAATGTGTTGGAGAATCCTCTGAGGACATATTTCAGTGATGTAGGAGGAATTATAACTCCATTCACACAGATTCAAATGGTGTTGTAGGGGGATTATCCATTTTATGGAACCCTACCATAGTCATTAGAGATCAACCTTTTTCCATGGTTGGCACACTCACAGTCCACTTCAGGTCCCTAGGATTTAACAAAGATGGAATGATTACAAATGCATATGGACTGCAAAGTCCCCAAGACAAAGACCTTTTCTTGTACATGATATCTATAGTAAGTTTGTTGTTGGGATCAGTGCACTGGATAATAGGGGGAGAATTCAACATCATTCTCACGTTGGAGGAAAATATTGGC
>ML792423.1:140474-150850 GCA_009831015.1 Picea engelmannii | reverse complement strand
AGAGGGAATGATTACATGCCAATGTTGATGATATACCTAGAGGGACAGTGCCGATGTGTTGATGACCAAGTACCTACACACATAAAAAGTGAATACCCGACGTGAACAATATCTGAAGATAAAGAACCTATAACAGTTATTCAATAATTATGAATATAATCATGCGTACCTAGGCGTGATGTGAAATAAAAAGGCTCCTCGGGAGCTGAGGAAGGATGGTGACCCAGGGAATGTGACTGTGTATGTGTTGGGATCCTAATCCCGTGGCTGAAGATGGATCAGAAAATGGATGACCAGAGCTCCCGTAATTGATCCTGTAAGTTTGGAAAGGGGGACTATATATAGTTGTAGGGCCCATAATGCCACCTCATTTGTACCTGTTGTCTTAGTGAGTGGACAAGAGGGGTCTTCCAATGGAGTTGCGGACCTTGATCCATCGAGCAACGGTAGCAGCAACAACGATGACATGGCAACTACCTTCTGGACCAGGCAGACCCCCAGCTGGTGGGGCCCCACCTCGTGACTAAAGACCCGATGGAGGTAATATAGAGGCACCATGAGTGCTTGATGTATGAATTTTTGTATTTTATAGAGGCTTGCGATCCCATTTTGTATATGGTGTTGTGACACCGATTTTGTACTTATAAGGGTGAGGTGGTTCACCTACCTACGAATACTCTACATGTTGTACTATTTTTTGTAAACATTGATGGCACATTGATTGATATATATATATATATATATATATATATATATATATGGATATACATTTTGGATCTATATAATCTTCACATGTGATGATGATTTGTAATGCTTTTTATGATGTCTAATCTATATGTCGTGATAGAATTTGTGATGATTTATGTATGTGTAATGGTATCTTGATGTGATAAATGCCAATCTAACACTAGGTTAGCCATATTATCTTCTATTTGATTAAAATGTCAAGATAAAGTCTAATTTGCAGGTATTTGTGGAAGAGGCAAGGATCAGAGACATGGTACACATTGCTGAGTTGAAGGAAAATGAGCTAGGAATATAGTAAGATGTTAAGGTGGCATATATGGTGGTGACTAGCCTCAGTGAGGAGGCCAATGATAGTTGTGTATTCTACTTTGTTATTGGTTGTTGATCCCAAAAATATGCCGCTAGAGTGGAGAAGCTCATGTGAGGGGGAATAGAGGGCCCAAGTAGTCAAAGCAAGATTTTGTGTCCATCGATTGGCTCTGTTAGTGTAACCGATGTGGTAGGTCGATGGAGGAGGCATATGTCAAGAACATAAATGGTAGATTAGACACAAGGCATGGAGGGAATAAAGAATATTAAGAACTCTACAAAAATGTGTAGGAAAAGAAAAATCCTAGTGTAGGATGGTTATGCTCAGGCGTAAAATTTCTTTAAGTACAACCTGTTGACAGGTTCTTTGAGAGGGTGGCCTTTAGGGGAGGCCAAGATGTAGGAGCCTTTAGTGAGGCAATGTTGGATGATGTAAGTTCCATGCCATAATGAATCAAATTTTCCATGGCTAAGGGTATCGTGAGAGATATTGTAAGAAAGCACGAGGTCGCCTTTGTTGAATGAGCAAAGGTGGCCTACGATCATTTTTTGGATACCTCATTTTTCTATAATGAATACCTACGGTGTTCATCCAACGACTCTAAGTTTAGCAAGCGCTGCTCCATTGGAGCAGTTTCGGGTAATAGCTCAATAACAGTGCGTAAGGTGGAAATTTCACACTCGATGGGTAGAGTGGCCTCGACCCCATGGACTAGATGGAATGGTGTGAAATCAATGGAAATTTTAACTACTGTGCGATAATCCCATAGTGTGGAAAACAACATATGATACCAATTGGTCTTATGTTTGTTAACCATGTGCTGTAACATGGTTTTGAGGACCTTGTTGACTGCCTCTGCCTGTCTATTGGACCGGGGGTAGTATGGGGAGGAAAACTCATGAGAGAAGACTAACCTAGAGGAAAGTTTGATGAAAATCTCATTCTCGAAGTGTTTCCCATGATTGGAGACGAATTGTAGTGGGACTCCAAAGCGGGATATCACATGGTTAAAGAAAAAATGCATTGTAGTGTCAATGATGTTGTTGAAGGTAGGCATGGATTTGTCCCACTTGGTGAAGTAATCAACTGTAATGATGATGTATTTGTGTCCACTGCTATATGGAGGGATGCAATTCATGAATTATATGCCGAATTCACAAAAGGGGATGACAACGATGACTGGGTGTAAAAGAGCAGGTTGTGCTCGGGTGTTGTTGTCATATAGATGACATTTTTCACATCACTTCACAGCATGAATCCAACCGTGAAATAATGTGGACCAAAAGTATCATGCTCGAATGATTTTATGGGTGATGGACATCCCTGAGAGGTGGCCATCAGAGGCGTCGTTGTGGCAATCATTCAAGACTATATCGGCCTTGTCGATAGTCAAACATCGACGAAGTATGGTGTTGACTCCTCGTCGATATAATATGTCACCGATGAGGAGGTAGTTAGGGGCCTGGTGTCGAATACGTCGATGACCATCTTGGGAAAGGTAATTTCCAAACTTCTGTGTTTGGAGGTAGATGAGGAGATCGCCATACCAAGGATCATTCAAGGGGATGTAAAAGAGATGTTAGTCAGGGAAGTATGTACCGACGGGAGAGCTGGTAGCATCGGAGGGGAATGTCATAATGAGTTCAGCGAGGATGAGGGATTTCTTGCTCTTAGATGTTGAAAATTCAAGGTCATACTCCTGAAGGATGACGATCCATTGGGAAAATTTACCATTAATTTGTCGGCGAATGAGCAAGTATTGCATGGGCTTAGAATCAGCTACAATTTTGGTAGTTCAAAGCAGAATGTAATGGTGCAGTTTTTGGACTGCGAGGAAAATGACAAGGGCGAGTTTCTCTTCGTGATTGTATTTCAAGGGTGGTTCTAAAAGATTTTTGCTAATGTAATTACATGCTCATTGTCATCATCCCCTAGTTGGACAAGAACTCTTGCTACTGAGATGGTTGATGTCGATAAGTAGAGGATATAGTCATGGTCATAGTCGAGTGGACTAATCAACGGGGCATTGGAGAGTTCTTCTTTAAGATCATCAAAAGCGGTTTGAGCATGTTCATCCAATTGGAATGGGATGTCATGGTGTAGAAAGTGAAGGAAGCCATGTGCGTGAGTGGCATAATCTGGGACAAAGCGTCGTAGAAAGTTATCTTTTCCTAGTAGGATCTACAATTGCTGTAAATTCCATGGTGGAGGAATCTCTGTGATGGCTTGGACCTTGAGGGGGTCCATGGTGATGCCACATTGGGAAACTATGAACCCAAGGAGGAATCCAACGGTGATGCAGAATACACACTTGATGGTGTTCAAGTAGATATTGTACTAATGACACCTTTGGAAGATGATATGTAAATCATCGAGATGTTGAGTGTGATTCTTGGATTGAGCAGTGAGTTCCTCCAAGTATGCGAGGATTATATGAGCCAAATCATGAAAAATGTATGTCATGGCCTGTTGGAAAGTTTTTCTAGCGTTCTTGAGGCCAAAAGGCATGACACGATATGCAAAAGTTCCCCAAGGGGTATTGAATGTAGTTTTATATTGGTCGGTTGGGTGAATCTGAATTTGGTTGTACCCAGAGAAACCGTCCATGAAGGACAAAGCCTCATGGCCAGCACAATCATCGATAATTTGGTCGATAAAGGGAAATGGAAAGTTGTCTTTGGGACATGCGTGATTGAGGTCACGAAAATCAGTATAGACGTGAATAATGCCTTGTTTTTTGTTAACAGGGATGGGGTTCGAGACCCATGATGTATATGCGATGGGGTATATGAACTCTGCAATGCATAATTTGTTAATTTCATCTTTTATGGCTGCCTCTTTGGATGGGTGTAGTGGACGTTTCTTTTGTTGTACAAGTGTGATATCAGGCCATGTGTCTATATGATGCTCGACAATAGAGGGATCAAGGTCGGGCGTCTTTGTGTATGACCAGGAAAAAATGTCACAGTATGCCTGGAAGAGAGATTTGAAATCTATGAGTTCTTCAGGAGAGCATGCGGTGCCTATGGTGATTTCCTCTATGACTCCAGGTTTGATGGAAATATTGATTTTGATGATGGGGGAAATGTTGGCCATGTTGCATTCTTCAAAAGCGTCGGGGGTAGGGATAGGGTTATTGAACCAATCTATATGCCCTGATGGGAGAAAGTCTTTGGTTTCGATTATGTATATGTACCTTTTGGTTAGGAGGCTCAAAGGATTCTTGTAAAAGAAAGAGTGCTCTATGATGGAGTGGATCCCATGGGCAATCGGGGGTAGTTAATTCCTCGAGGATGTCTTCGGCGTATTGAAACTATCAAGAATATATGGGATCCAGGAGAGTAACATTGGTGATTTTCACCGTGTGGTTGTCTTCTGGTGGTGAAGAGGTAGGGGGGGTGATGCAAGGGGGTTGCAATGGTTCACTCGACATAAGCCAAATATCAAGATATTGTGGGTTGAAAATGGTAGTTGGGTGTAAAATTTCCGTGGGGAAATGAACTAGAGAATTGGGGGGATTTGGGGGAAAATATTCAAATAAACTATCCAGGAACCATGGAGGAGTAGGGATTTCCTCAGGCTTAGGAGAGAAGATATTAACAACATCAAGTGATGGAGTAGGGGTAATCACTGGTTCTGCTGGCAGTGGGGGGAGTGTAAGATTTTGAATAAGAGGAATTTGGCGATGCCTATATTCAATGATCATAGGACATTGATATGTGAAATGATCAAGTGATTTGCATAGGGAGCAAGGACATATCATATGTTCATTGATTGAGGTCATGATATAGTGGATGTCAGTGACATGTGGTTGATATGACGTGGATGGAAGGGGTTCTTGCTAAAATATCTGGTAGACTGGCATTAGTATCTGTCAAAATTGAGGTAACACCGGGAAATGGTGGGTGTAATGGCCATACTCTGAATAGATGGCACATGCGAATTTGGTTCGCAGCCCTTTGCTACCTATATTAGAGGATGCAGTGGTAGTACTGGAAATAGTGATGAGTGGTGTTGTTTCCCGAGGGAGTTGAATTAAATTGCATAGCTCAGGAAGAGTGTTGGGCCCAAGATATGATCATTTTCATGACATTATTATACACTTTTTTCCATATGTACATATGCGTTTTTATCTTTCAAAGGATCTTTTTGAAGAATTTTATGATAAAATGGTATAATCGGAATGAGGTACGTATAATTCATGTTTTGTGATTCAATCAAGTTTAATTTATCATATTTTATGGTTTCCAAGAGTTAATTCATATTTTTCTGCTATTACAGGGAAAAACACACCATGTTTCTTGGTCCAACACTTGATTTGGCACTTGATCCAGCACTCGTTCCGGAACTTGATCTGACACTCATTCCAACACCCAATATTGCACAAAAACGCAAGGTGAGTTGGCGGTTATGGTATTGGCGGCCAGTGGTGGACAAAGCAGGCACATGGGTTTTGTTTTTCATCACCCCCTCCAACTACTAAGCTCAAGACAACTCGATTTCAGTTGTCCAAAGAGGGCGATTATTGGCTTCTTCTGTTTTGTTAGTTATGGCCGCATTTATTGTAATTTGTCAAATTTAGAGGTGGTTCGACCCTCCTATCGTCGACCACCTGGGTTGTAAACCTATAAATACTATGAGGATGATCATTAGATTGTGAAGCAAGTAGAATAACCATCAGATTGGAGATAAACTCATTGTACTATGTGTTTTATTTTTCACATTGCCAGAATAGTGTCAGAACTGCGTTTTTAACTTTCATGGTGAATTTGGCCTGTTGAAGTTTGTGGTGTGTTTGTAGAGGGTAGCCACGACTTGTTGGGGGGCCCACCAACATCCTGGTGATGATCAATGTGTTATTTATAAATTTCATAATTTAAATTGTCTTTTATTTCCTGTACATGCATGTTTTATGTTTTAATTAGCTAGTTGTGATTTAATTGTTTTATTGTTCTTTTGCAGGTTAGTATGATGGATTATGTTAGCATGAATTAGTTTTGTAGGATAGGAATAGACTTGCAAGTCTCTACACTAACCCCATATGCATCTAGATATCAAATTACACTTGTATTTATGATCTTACAGTCAAGTTTAAAACATAGTTGTTTTTAGAATAAAACAGATCTCTAGTTGGGTTTCCTTTGACAGGGATCTTTGATGGATGGATAGATTTAATTTCTTAATCATAGTTTCCTTGTCTTAGTTTTAGATATATTTCATTTGTTTAGTTGTTGGTTAATTGTCAATTTACTTTTTAATAAGCATAATCTAATCTTTGTTTTTAATTCATTTTCTTATCACAGCTTGAATGATTAAAATAGACATAGTATAGTTTCCTTTCATGCAATTTCATTTCATAGATTAAAATGCAATTAAATTTCTTAGTTAAATAATGATGATCTCGTTATGTTGTTGATGGTTTATACATGAATATGCAGAGTATTTAACATTACTTTTATCATGGATAAGTTTTCATTGGACTGTTTACTTCACACCTTTCATTTTGCCATTGAAATTAGTATTGAGATTATACCATTAGAACTGTCCTTTGTTGTCAAGTGTCATCGAGATATCATCTGTCACCACCAAAGGAATTCACACAACCACAAGCATTACATTTGAGTGTTTCATAGATTAAAGATAGTTTCTTGCTTTCATAAGTTAGAAGAGATAGTTTCTTGTTTTCATAAGTTTAGTTGGTAGTCTTTCTTGCTTTCATAAGTTAGAAGAGATAGTTTCTTGTTTTCATAAGTTTAGTTGGTAGTCTTTCTTGCTTTCAATAGAATAGATTTCCTTTCATGCATTGCATTGAGAATTTAGATTTCCTTTCACGCATTAGAAATAGTTTTTCATTAGGCATTTAGTCCACTTGCCTCTTAGGCTAGATAGTTGTTCAATGAGATGTTTTACTTGCAGTAGTTAGTTGCCTTGCTTACTTGTATTTTTCTTTAGTAGGTTAGTTAGGTGTCTTTGCTTACTTGTGTATTTGCTTTGATAGGTTAGATAGGTGCTTTTGCTTACTTGCTTATTTATTTTCTTTCGTAGGGTAGTTTCTCATTGAATGTAGGTTGGCAAGTTAAAGAAGCTTTCTTTTGTCATTTGCTTATTATGCTTAGTAGTTTGTTTTTTCTTATTGTTGAACTAGTTTGCTTTACATAGGGTTTTACTTGCTTTCTTAGAAACTATCCATCGATCCTTGGCCCAAAAGTACTTAGGTTACCTAGTTTCATTGTTCTTAGTAGGGTTTTCTCATTAGATAGTTTTTCTTGAGTATATTAGCCTTACATAGCTTCCTTCCTTAGTTAGACTATACTCCTACCATCCTTCTACATTTAGCATATATTTTTCTACAACTCTAAGTTTACTTACCCCAGGTTGAAAATGTAATTGAGGGTAGTTTAGTGTCTTTTTTAGTACATATAAATCACCTAACAAAGATACATGCATTTATTGGTGGGGTGTCTGTATTTCTCGCATAGTGCACAAGGAGGCTGCACTCGTGGGGGAAGTGGAGCGGTGGGATGTTTCTTCTTCCGTTTGCCCCCAGCTGTAGTAGTGGCACTAGCGAGTGGGGGTGAGGGTGGTGAAGTTGAAGTATTGGAATCTTCATCAGGATTCCTTATGTTTTGGGAGGGATAGATGGTTGAGGGACCATCGTAGGTGGATGTAGATACCATACTAGAATTGCCAGCAACATATTGGGAAGGGTAAGAGTTGCAGCTACCTGGAAAGATTGTATGCCCGATGGGGGGTAAAAGAAGGGGATTTGAGTAATGGCATGGGCAATTGTCTCCCAAAACACGATGTGGCCCTGGGGGAGGATGAAGTTAGGAACACGTGGATCTGAAGAGTTCTCAGGAGATTCCTAAGGAAGGAGCTCTGCGACCAGTGGGACATCAGATAGTAAGGAAGCCTCTATGGGAGGAAGGGTATCTCCAGTTTCTGTTCCATTGGATGAGATGACAAAGACTTGTGCTAAGGGATGTATGTGTGGTAGTGCTCCATGGTATGTCCCTAGCAAGGATGGGTATTTGAGAATTCTGGGACCCATCTCAGTGAGTGGGTAGGCATCGGGATTAGTGTGGATGAAAGGTAAGATGTTATCAATGTTGGAGGAAGGGTTGGTCTCAGAATATGACGCTTGGTAAATTGTGATGATCTTTCCGTTGTGGGGTAACATCATGGTTCAAAACATAGAAGTGGCGATTTCCTTCATAGTGTACATGTATCTACGACCGAAAAATATATTGTAATCGAGTGGGGCATCGATAACCTCAATGTTAATAAGGATAGTTTTTCACCCGAGATCAATGGGGACATTTTGGAAGATCCCTTTAGGAGAGGATGGTCGTTCGTCATAAGTTCTCAAAGTGATCGCAGATGGTATGAGCTCGAGGGAGCCAAGTTTCATCCTTACAGATTTGGACATGATGCATGTGGAGGCACCTTCATCAATGATGCAACGATGAACTGTGATGTTCCGTATTTTAACCGATATTTGGAAAGCTACCAAAGTGGGGAGATGGGGTTCCCCACTATCAAGATCAAAGGTGATGAGTCGTGTGTCAGCAGGGTCAACTTCCCCCAGGGAGTAAAGTAATGACTTCCGTTGAGTAGAACATGTTTGAAGGACTTCTAAAACTGACATGGCAGCAAGATATTGTGCCAATTCATCGACCAGACTATAATTGTGGGCTACCCTAGCTTGAGGGTTGTTGACATTCTGTCGCAATGGGATGTGAGGAATACGAAGGGGTATCTTAGTATTATGGAATGGAATCATCAAATGTGGTCCACTTGTGACTGGGTTTTCTTCCAAGGTAGTGGGAGAAGGGTCAGCGAGTGCGTTGTATTGACGACTGTGCATTTGTAGAAGAAATTCTTCCTTGATAGTGAGGAGGATAGTGTGATTTCTAGAAGTGCCCAGGTGTAGATATTGTCCCATCTATGGTGGGGGTGGTTGCATCTCCTGTTGGGTGTTCATCACCCCTTGGTGTGGAATGGGGTTTTGCAACACAGTTGAGGGTCATTGCTACACATATTTTTGTGGGGCCTGCTGAGGGGCAGGTGGTGTTGGGGGACGTGGTCCATTTCTGGATTTTTTTATCCATTTAAAGTTAGTAATTTGAGGGAAATGGTGAGTATAATGGACATACTTACCGCAAAGGGCATAAGGGAATTTTGTCTGAAGATTGTTGTTATTCTTCCCTTGGCATTTGTTATTATTTCCCCCTTGGGGATTCAGGTTCCCCTGATTCTAGTTGCCTCTAGTAGGTTGGTTCTATTGGGGGTGATTCCCTCATGGTCCTAGATTATTATTGTTTTGGTTTTTCCCTTCCGTTTTGGCATTATTCGACTAATGGGTTAGATTTTCCATATTCAGTTGCTCGAAATTGTGGACTTACTGAATGGGAGAGGGATGAACAAAGTTAAACCTAACATGTGGTTGTCCTTGTGGGGAAGCAATGGGTTGGGGAGGACCAGGAAATGGGAAGTACAAATTATGTTGTGGCAATGATCCATAAGGTACATAGGTAGGCGTGTCACTTTCACTAGTGCTTAGGGTTTACATAGAGGTAGAGGTGTTTCCAAAACTAGGTTGAAAAACCAGGCGCATCATGGGTGCTGGTGGGGGTCCACTTATGGGTGGAGGGAGGGAAATAGGGTATGGTTGTTCATAAGGGAGAAGAAGGTAGTAAGGGTTTCCTTCATATACCGACGGATATGGAGGTGTACCATACATAGTTGGTTGTGGGGGGTATGGATTGTGGTGTGTTGTGGTACCAATCAATCCATCCGCGGAGTGAGACATCCCAGGTTTGTCCTGGTTGAATGGCATGGGTCTCGGGGTGTCAGGTAGTACAGTATATAAGTATCCTGAATGTGAATAAATGAGTTCGAACTGTTGAGCCTTATTGATGGATTCCTCTTTAGACTGGGGGAAGGTGGCATCCACATCCTTGGCAAGGAGGGAAATAAGTGATTTGAGAAACCAATTGAGGCATTGTTGCTTGGTGGCTTCATCTTTGCATAGACTACATTGCCGACGCCATTCATGAATGTGGTCAACAATGTGTGTGGTGGAGGTTTTTTTAAACTCTGAGAGCAGTTAGAGACCATTGTCATGATGGATTGGGAGTTGAAAGAAGGTAAAAAAATCTTTGGCTAAAGATTCAAAGGTCACATGGGACCCAGATTTTTCTTCTACATACCACTTGGTTGATGGGCCGGTGAGTATGCGTTGAAATAACCTCAATCGAATGGAGTCATCCATGACGTTGTTTGAAGAGCACAATAAGTGGAAGGTCATGATATGGTT
>ML792423.1:102791-114444 GCA_009831015.1 Picea engelmannii | reverse complement strand
CATGCGTTCCTTCCATTTGGAAGTTTCTTGTCTTTCCAAAAAGAACTTAGGAGAAAGCATAATATTCACATGTCTTTTGGAATAATTTTTTAATATTATTCCCCAAGGACTTAAGCCCCTAGGCTTAGCCCCCTAGGCTCAACACTTAGCCCCTCTTCCCACCTTCCAGCCCCCTATTCCCTTGCCCACTCTGTGGAAGCTTAGTCCCCCATCACTCATTCATCGTGGTAGGTCTACACGCGGTGGTGTTTATATTTCTATTAATAATGTGCATAGATACATGTACAAAATCAGGCTCTTTGCCTTCAACACTTAGGCTCTCTGGCCTAACAATCACATAATCCCACCAACCTATAAAAAGAACATATTTACAATTCATTTCACAAGTATAATTTACAAAAGGGCTCGGCCTTGGGGACATTATAGTTTATTTCTCTGAGGGCCCATGCAATATGGGAGAATCCCAACAAGAACCTGCGGTAGAAATTGGCAAGGCCCAAGAAGATCTGAATCTCATTGAGTGTTGTTGGGGTTGGCCAGTCACGGATGACTTGGATGTTGGTTGGATCCATGTGTATGCCATGCTAATAAATGATGTAACCTAGGTAATGTACCTGGTCCATGTAGAAGGAGCATTTTTCCAAGTTGATGTATAGCTTGTGCTACCGCAGGATGTGCAGAACCTGTTGAATATGCTGCAAGTGTTTGGCCCAAGTCTTACAGATACACCACTACAAAAGTATTAGTGAACGGTCAAAGGATATCATCCATCATCCTCATGAAATTGGTTGGGGCATTTTTCAAACCAAAGGGCAAGACCAACCATTCAAAAAGGCCTTCCTTTGACTTGAAGGCGGTCTTCCATACATCTGTCTTTTCTATCAGGACCTCGTGGTAGCCAGACTTCAGATCAATCTTATTGAAGTATTTGGCCCTGGTGAGTTGATCAAGGAGGTCGTTGATTCGAGGAATCAGGTATCAGTTTCTAACTGTGATTTTATTCAGAGCCCAGTAATCAATACAGAGTTTCCATGTTCCGTCTTTCTTTTGTACCAGCATGATTAGGCTCTAGCAAGGTGATGAGTTGGGGCAGATGTGGCCCTTGTGGAGAAGTTCTTGGATCTATCACTTTATCTCCTCATTCTCTAACAAAGAGTGACGATAGACTGGCCCATTAGGCAATGATGCACTAGGGGTCATATCGATGGGGTGCTTGACCTGGCAGTGTAGAGGTACCCCTGTAGGTGAGGAGAAGATATTTGAGTATTCCTCCATGACCTTATCTACTTGATTCTACTGTGTGGAGAGGTCAGCCATAGAGACCCTAGATGTGGCTATGATCTTTCTCTTATTCTGAGAGTGAATCATGAAGAAGAAAAACTTTCGCTTATGAGAGATGACCTTCCTGCATTGCTTAGTAGAAATCAAGGAAATAGCACTAGGTGGGACTGCCTCAGGTATCCTGTACAATTTCCTGTTCAAAGTAATAATAACACTATGAGGCCTAGACTCATATAAAAAATTATTTTTCCATAAATAAGGTTGGACCAAAAGAACATCAGAAACCTCAAGAGGAGAAACATCACACAATACCTCATCTTTGAAGGGCTTGATGTTGTACAACAGTCGACGCTGTTGGCTGACACATAGATCGCTTCCCTGGCGGAGCCATCTAATGGTGTAGGGTTGTGGGTGCGGCGTTGTTGGTAGTGCTAGCCGATTGATTACCTCTGTTGATATGAGGTTCTTCTGGCTACCTCTATCAACAATGAAGTGCAGTGGGGTGCCTTTTACCCACATCTGTGAATGGAAGAGGTGCTCTCCTTCTTCTGGCTTGTTTGGTTCACCAGGCTAGAGCTTGGTGGTAGAAATGGTGGCATTGGGTTCCATGTCAATGATCTGTCTTCCCATTTTTGGTTCTTTATTAGAGTCATAATCTGCATCTGATTCAAAGGCTTTCACTTCAGCTACCAGTGACTGTTTTGAGCGATAGTCAGTAGTGTTATACCAAGGGCTCTTATGGAAGTCGCACCACTTCCCGATATCTTTCGTTGTCTTTCTTGTGTCATTATTTGGTTGTGGCTTAGATTGGTAGTCTTGATACTATCCATATTTTCTTTGTCATTTGTTCTATGGGTTGGGGCCACCCTTTCCTAGATTTTTTTGTGAGGGGTTCCCATGCCCAAATTGTTGCGTCTTTTGTTTGAGCTTCTGCTCGATTTTGACGGCATATCGGTAGGCCGCACCCAATGATGAGATGTCCAAAAATTATATTTTGATCTAGATGTATCTATGCAGAAAATCATCATACTTGAGCACTAGATGTCACTCTGAATCTTTGATACCCAGCTTGGTGTGCAAGGTATAAAAGATATTTGTGAAATCTGGCACTGCTTGGTCTCTTTCTTTCCGTAGTGTGGTCCATTTGGTATACAGGTCGTCATAACTTCCAACAGGGTAGTATTGTTACTTAATAGCATCCCTAAAGGATTCCCAAGTGGTCATGACTGAAAATAATAAGGTTTCCTCTGTTTCCTTTTGCTCATAGAAAGTTTCCCACCAATTTTTGACATGGGGAACGAATTTGTCGAGCACAAAAGTAATCTTTTCTCTATTTGAAAATTTATGGACAAAAAAATACCCTTCTAGTAGATTCAACCACTTTTCTATCGCATTTGTGTCTATATGACCTTCAAATATAGGAATATCAAAGTTTATTTGTACCTTGAAGGGGGCGGCACCTCCGTTCGAAGAAGATGCATCGCCTGTTGGTAGTCACCGAAGGATTTGCATGAAACTATCCATCATCTCGTTCCTATGTTCCGTGAGGGATTCCTCAATCAATAGTTCGAAAGGAACTCCTGTCCCATAATATTTATTTTCTCCTACCATGAGAGGTCGCTTGGGCATGCAAGAGCTTCTATCCTCAAGAGAAATAAGCTCGAGACCCAACTCTTTGTACTTCGACTTCGTTGGGGACATGCATTAGGACGACAAGGAGAAGACCGATATGATACCATTGATCCATATTTTATGAGTAGAATGAAATGAATAAATATTATTAATAGGTTCTTAACAAAAAATAACAGAGATACAGTAAAACCGATTTTCTATTCAATAACGAAATAAGCTGAAACTGTAAAATGCAGTGGAAACAAGCTTACTGGAATGGTGGTAGCTTCTCTCTAAGAAGAGATGTGACGGTTGCGTGCATTTGCAAGAAGAATATTACAATGAGGCTCTGAAGGAATTTTTACAATAAAACCTAGACATCCAAAAACCTAACCCTAGGAGATGAAGCACCAAAAGTCATGTGGGCCCTGTTTGGGTAAGTTAGTACATCAACTTCCCAGGGTCGTAACTTTTGGATACGATCTCCGTTTTAGGCGTGTGATAGCCTATTGGAAAGGTATTGCCGTGGATATTCATTTTGGGGGCTCAATCATTCCTTGATGTATTATTGAGGATATCGATCCCGAAAAACTTTCATTTAGGCCCTCAAAATGGCCCTGGAATTTAAAACTGCTAAAAATAGTAAATTGCCAAAATTGTCAGAAAATTGTTTTGAGCCGGTTGGAAATGGTGGGTGGCCACCGATATCCATATAGATAACCACCTGATATGGACAAGTCACATGCATCATAAGTATCATGTATAGAGTTAACTATCATTTAAATATCAAATTTGTTGTATTTATGTTGTTGAATTTCACTAATTTGTACTAATAGTTCAATATTATTAATATGTATGCAAGTTGTTGATATTTTTTTGCACCTTCCCACAACCTTTTGGTTACTCTACTTGAGGCCAAGGGTTCTTCCACTGCTTGTGTTGGATTACTGAGAGGGGGGGTGAATCAGTAATAGAGAAATTTAATCCTTTTTAACCATAAAATGCAAGTGTTATATCATTGTAGAATTATCATCCAATAGTTGTAGAGTAAATAAACAATGAACAAATGAGTAATCATACACATACACAATACACCAATTTTTTTACGTGGAAACCCAAAGTGGGAGAAAACCATGAAATGAAATTTCTTGTATGTCTTTAATATTTAAATTCATTGGAAGCACCAACTTCCTTTGTTTTCTAGCTGCAACTAGAAGGAGGCTCCAACCCCCTAGTTTCTCAGGCTACAACCTTAGGGAAGCTCCAACTCCCCAATTCTCTAGCTACAACCAGAAGGAGGATACAACCCCCTATGTTCTCTGGATACAACTGAAAGGTCACTACAACCACCTGTCCTTTCCATGTCTAACCGCCCTGACCTAGAAGTAGAATGATGGAACCGCTCTCACACTATCACTGTGAGATATACTGTTGTAAATTTGTACCAATCAACCTGCACAAAACAAACTGTAACAACCTGTACCAAACAACCTATAATCAACCTGTACCATAAACAAGTGCATCAACGATGCACCAACCTATACCTCAACTTGTACCATCAATGAGCGCATAAACCATGCACCAAATATGTACCAATCATGCATCAAATACACATAAACTATGACTCATCAAGATTTACGAACATCATCAACTATACACCTCATGTATGTTCCAACTCATCAACTACTTGTCTCAACCATGTGCCCAACATGTACCTCAACCAAAAGAGCTCATAAATTTCATCGTCCAAATCTGATTTGTATCTCTGTAATAGATATTGTGTATATGATCACATACCCATAAACCTTCCTTAACTTTAACAACCATAGACTATCATTTTCATCAAACTTTACTTTAGTCTCACATGACTAATATTGGATTAGTCAACAACCCTAACTAGAAATAATCATAACTATGTACTTGTAATGAATAAATATATGAAAATAGTACACAATGTTCTTCAATGTCTTTTATGCAATTCCTCTGGGTGTCACTGCTTGCAACCTCTCAGAAAAGGAGTTATAGCAAAAATCACATACCTTGTTCAATTATGTCTTATTCTAGAGAGAAAACTTGTAGAGCGTGCCCCACATGATATATTTGTTGTATGGATCTAAAAATGGTACAATGAATACCACATAATCTACTCTAACGAATACATTTGGTCTTACTGAATTTGGATTTTTTATGAAAAAGTTGTGACATTTTTACCCAAAACACATGTTTTAGACTAGTTTCAGGACTAGCCACAAACCCTATTTTTCATAGAGTGTAACTCCAAAAATACAACGACTTACATGATGAAATTTTTATCATAGCTACTTGGATATGTTTTCTCAATGGAATCCATATTTCGTGGTCTAAATCATTCTAAAAAAAACTTTATTTCGAAAATGGTGTGATGAGATATAAATAACATACCTTAGAAAGCATCATCAAAAGAATTTATCCTCCCTTGAATTTTGGCCTTCCTTACTTCACCTTCCCTATGAAATTCGCCTTAGATATTCTTTGGTTACCTCATTCACTTGTAGATATTCAATATTCTCAAGTCTAATTAAAATGAGAGACCCTTTCCTCTTATTTATAATTTTATGTAGCTTCCTCAAGGGGTTACCTTCTAACCATCTTAAACCACTTTCCTTATTTTATGGCTAACCCACTTCTAACCACTTGTCCACTTAGTAATTTCTCCATTAAATTTATTATTTAATAATTTATTTCTTATACACTTTGAATTATAGTACACTCATCACCTCACTTTATTATTTAAATAATTTCTTCTTTGCAGCCACTTTGACTACTTTCACTTTTGGGGGCTTCTAAATGACCCATGAGGGTTCTCCAACTTCACATGGCCATAAATCTCTAACCATGAGGAGTTATGTGACATTCCACATACAAATGGAAATGGCATGACATGTACTATCCATATAGAATAGTCTTATTTAAATAATTTCTTCTTTGCAACTACTTTGACTACTTTTACCTTTTGGGGCTTCTAGATGACTCATGAGGGTTATCCAACTTCACATGGCCATAACTCTCTAACTGTGAGGATTTTTGTGACGTTCCACATATCACTGGAAATGGAATGACATGTAATATCCATATAGAATAGTATTACCTTCACATATATTAAAACTCATACCATTATACATCAAATAAACTTGGTTCCATTACCCAAACCTTTGTGCTACCATAATTTTCTACCAAACTTTCTTCAAGGGTTGACATCAATGACAACCAACCCAAATAATAAACAATCTCCCCCTTTGGAATCTATGGAAATACTCTGATGCAATACTGAAGTCATATCACTCATGCTTCGCCTATGACCATCACTCCCCTAGAACCATGCCTTCATTTTATTTCTCCAATAATTTACCTTTGCATTTGATAAATCTCTCCCCCTTTGTCATCAATGGAAAAGGTATCTTTCCATCCAAGGATGCTCCGCCTGAATGAACTCTTCCTGAAAATGATCTCCCAACCTAAAATTTCCTCTTTATGGTGCTTCCTCATGTAAATATAAGGCATATAAGATAATAATTCAAAATGATTCATTTTGGAGTAGATATTACTCCGAGTCTCTAGCGAAGATACTCAAAGTCTTCCCGTGGAAGCGATTTTGTAAAGATGTTTGCCACTTGTTATTTTGTTCCCACATAATCAACTCTGGTGTTCTTCTCTGAAACCTGTTCCAATAGAATCTGATACTTGATTGGAATGTTATTCGTCTTGGAGTGCATAACCAGTTTCTTTGAGATACTGATGGTGCTTGTATTATCAAAATAGATTGGAATGGGCTCATCATACTCAACTTGTATATCTATCAAAGTTTGTTTCATCCATAGAACCTGTGTACAACATCATGTTGCTGCAATATACTCTCCTTAGGTTGTAGATAAAGATATTGATGATTGTTTCTTTCTTAGACAAGATACTAAACACTCACCCAAGTAGAACGTTGCTCCACTGGTGCTTCATCGGTCATCAATGCAACCTACCCAATCTGCATCTGTGTAGGAAATAAGTGATAGATCATTTCCTTTTGGATACCATAATACAAACTCTTATTTTCCTTTGAGATATCTGAAAATCCTCTTCATTGCTAATACATGTGATTCCTTTGGTGCTACTTGAAATCATGCCACCTATGCAATTGCCTTCATTACATATGGTATGGATGCTATCACATATAGTAAGCTACCAATCATTGACCTGTATTGCCTCTCGTCTGTAGAATTTTAATTATCATCTTTTCTCAACTTTCAATTGGTTTGCATAGGAGTGGTAATTGGCTTGCAATCTTCCATTTCGAACCTCTTTAGCATTTCTTTGATATACTTAGTTTGAGAAATAAAAATTCCTTGGTTTCTTTGACGTATCTGAAGACCTAGAAAAAAGGATAGTTCTCCAAGTAATGACATTTCAAATTCATTTTACATATCCTTTGCAAATTTATGGCTTAACCTGCCATCATTACTTCCAAAAATAATATCATCAACATAAACTTCAATTAATAAAATACTATCTTGAGTTACCTTGATGTAGAGGTTGTTGCCTGCACTTCCTTTTCTGAACCCTGCCTGTTGTAGATAGTTATCTGGTCTAGAGTACCATGCTCTATGAGCCTGTTTTAGACCAGACAAGGCTGTCCTCAATTTGCACATATAATATGTGTTCTTTGAAAACTCAAATCCTTCTAGTTGTCCGATGTAGACTTCTTATTCAAGTTCCCCATTCAGAAAAGTTTATTTAATGTCCATATGATACACTTTAATATTCTTGGAGCATGCATAAGCTAAAATAAATCATATTGCTTCCATTCTGGTAACTGGGGAAAATGTCTCTTAAAAGTCAATTCCTTCAACCTGTGCATATCCTTTACATACCAATCTATATTTGTTCCTTGTAACATGTCCATATTCATTCAATTTATTTATGAAAACCCACTTGGTTCCAATCACATTCTTATTCTTTGGTCTTGGAACCAATTCCCAAGTGTCATTCTTCTCTATTTGATCCAATTCTTCATCCATTGCCTTATTCCATAATTCATCCTTACTGGCCTCTTCAAAACTGTTTGGTTTAATCATAGATAAGAGTTCTAGGTGCATTTGTTTTGGTGAACGAATTCTTCTTCTAGTTTCAACTCCTACATCCTTGCTTCCAATAATCTGATCTGAAGGATGATTCTTTTGTACTCGGTTGCTAGGTGTCTTTGGATGCACTTGTTGAACTTTTTCTTCTACTTATGTTTGATCTTCTTCATATTCCTCTTCCACTTCTTCTTCATCTTTTTCTTCTTCTTTGTAAATTTGTTCAACTAATTCATTTTCTTCTTCCTTTGATTCTCGTCCACTCGTTTCATCAATTGTTACATTGATGCTTTCCACAACTTTGTTCAATCTCAGATTGTAACACTTGTATTCTTTCCTTTTACTTGAGTAACCAAAAAGTACTCCTTTGTCCACACGAGATTCAAACTTTCCCATTTTACCATCTTCTCTTTTGATGTAGCATTTTCTTCCGAATACTTTGAAGTGATTCACATTTGTTGGTCTTCATTTCCATAGCTCGTAGGGAGTTTTGTCATTTTTGTTTCTGAGAATTACTCTGTTTTAAATGTGAATTGTTGTATGAACTACATGTGTCCAAAAAATGTCTTTCAATTTTGAATCCATTAGCATTGTTCGAGCCATTGCCCGTGTAATTAACATCCATAATGTTCCTTTGTCTCTGAACCACTCTCTGAACCAATCTATGAATCCATGCTCTCATCCATTGTCATATATCTATCCAAACCTACTAAGCGTTCTTACAAATCCATCTCTGTCCATACTATCCAAGAATCTACTGCACAACTATCCAAAATGTTGACCTATTTATTACTATACTATCATGAAGTCTTCACTACTACAACTATCAAATTATACTTCTATTGACTGAATTTTGTGGATTTGTCTACTCAAACTCTACAATCTTCTCGAAGGATGGTTCTTTGGTATGTCACAACTATCCCATAGACTCCCCCTGTATAATATTCATGTTACCTAGGAATCTCTAAGACAGATGGATCAAAACAATTCTTTCTCTAATGTGTATTCATCATCATCATAATTGGTAGATTCATCATCTCTCTAATATTTTAATTCTTTCTTTCTGTCCATGGATTCATATTTCACTACAATGCTTGAAAGTACAATCTCTTGAACTTGTTCCTTATTTACCTATCATTTTCTTTCAATTATTTTCCAAACCTTTTTGTATCTGACATCTTTCATTTTCTCTGTAGAATTTTCTTCATCTCGTTTTATTTCCAATATTGCAATCTCTGGGACCTGGTCTTTGTTCACAAGTTCTTCATGTTTTCTTATCCATAGTTTCTTATATCTGATATCAATGTTCTCTTTCATGGAAGTATCGATCATTATTCTACAATCACTATCTATGTGTCCATAGTTATGACATTTGTAACATTCAATGTTACGTCAGGCCGCATAGGCATTTATTTCTTGAACATTTTTATAATCCCTGCAATATGCAACCTTATGTCCAAAATTAGTACAAAAAAAACAATGACCATAAAAGAAATTTGCATACCTGGGAGTGAATGATCTTTTTTGTGGTGTAGTCCTTTTGAATTTATGTCTTGACTGATCATGATCATGATTGAAGCTTCTTTGTGGCTTGAACAAGGATGATCTTCTTGAAGATTTATCTCTAATAGTTTTCTTAGATTCTAGTTGACCATGATTCCTTCCTTTGAGTACTTATGTATAACTCTTTCTATTTTCTTCATTCTTCTTTTCTAGCAACCTACAGTCCTTCTCTTCATTCTTCCTTTCTAGCAACCTAGAGTCCTTCTCTTCATTCTCCATAACTGATGTGGATGTTTCTATCTTTTCAATGTTCTTGTTGAGCTTGACGATTTCACTTCTCATTGTGACAACTTCTTCTTAAAGCTTCTCAACCTCTTCTTCTTTATTCATTATCTGAGAATTCATGACTTCTTCTGCTCTTTTCACTTTTTCAAGATGGATTTTTAATTTGATTATTTATTCTTTAAGTCATTTCTCTTCTTGACCAAACTCTACCTGAAGCTTGTTTAGATCGTTAGTTATTTCGATAAGATGACCTGTTAATATATTTTCTCTCATTTATGCTTCTTCCTTCTGTGCTGCTATGTTGGCTTCCAAATACTACTTTCGATATTTAATATTTTCTTCAATATTTCTAGCTTTTTCTAGCCAATTTCTTAATTTATTAACAACTTGTTGGGATTCTTAAAAAATGTGAGCACTTTCCTTTTGTTTCATCAATCATTTCTTGAGTGACTTGTTTTCTTCTCTTTCTTTTCTTAGTTCATCTAAAGAACTAATCAATTCTTCTTCATAATTGTCTTTTTTTTCAATTAGTTTTTCTATTTCATTTCTTTCATGGCATTCTATTTCAAGATGTCTGCATTTTTGACAATTAAAGAAAAACAACATACCTCTGTTGATTATGTACTCTTCATCTTCTGAATCTGTTTGACATGGTGAACATCTTTCTTCTTGATCTGTACCTACTCTTCTTTGGAATTTTTTGAATCTACTATGGGTGAAGAATATATATCATGTAACTTATCCCAAATTTCTTTGGCTAATGAAAATTTACCAACCTTTTCTCTTACCGAATTACGTAATCCTTCCAAGATGAAATCCATTGTTATTTTGTTATTCTTCTTCAATTCCTTCTTGGCTGCAGTCTTCTCCCTTTTTGAACTATCATATCCTATAACGACTGATAGCCAAATATAATACCCCTATGCCTATAAAATTACTTTTGTCCTTACACTCAATAGCTCATACTTTAAACCATTTCGACCATTAAAAAATGGTACTCCATTCTCAAAATAATCCACAATCTCCTTCCAGTGGTTAAATTGTTTCCTGAAGGAACATTCTCTGATACCATTTGTTGGATTACTAAGAGGGGGGGTGAATCAGTAATAGAGAAATTTAATCCCTTTTAACCATAAAATGAAAGTGTTATATCAATGTAGAATTTGTAAGTGTGTTGAACCTACATAGAATAGATCTAGCTAAAAAATGATACACACATTTGCAGAGAGAATTGGAAAAAGAAGAAGAAGGAGAGAAAGAATAGAAAGAATTCTCATTAACCGTTATGAATAATGAATAATTTACACATGATATACTCTATTTAACTCAATGAGTTTGACTTGAGGTGAACCAAGTCACCATAGTGGTGGTCTAGAGTGATTTGGACACACACCAGTAGTTACAGGAGTGAACTACCACCTATTCTAGTCTCTTAGGTAGTTGCAGGAGTGAACAACCACCTAGTTGAGTTAACTAGTCAACTAGTCTTCAATTAACTGATTGAACAAAAATTAGTGAGGAGTTAACTCAAGGAATCAAGGATAATGTGCCACTCTGGTGATGATACCAAGGCAAGGTCGACTTAGCATGGTGATGATCCAAATGAAACATCTAAACTCAACTCAACTAGTCAAACTGAAGTGTGAACTGAAAGAGAATATTCTTTAGGTGGAATATTCTCTCCTAAAATATAGGAGACAAAATTATGACTAATAAAAAAATAAAAACCTTAGGAAAAAGAAATCCTAGGTGTGTGTGAAGTAACTCCAACACCCCCCCAAAACATCACTATGGTAAAAATAAAGATTGGGTCCCACAACGAGGCCATGTTAGGTACCCAAGTACAAACGATACACTGAAAATAAAGT
>ML792423.1:74040-102715 GCA_009831015.1 Picea engelmannii | reverse complement strand
AGTGAATGTCTTGGTGAAAATGTTTGTCGTCTATTTTGCTGAAGGACAAAACTGTAAGTCGATGATCCCCTCGTGTGCTAAGTCCTGGATGTAGTGCATGTGGATCTTGATGTGCTTCATCCGCTGCCTCTGAACTGGATCTCTACAGAACTTCAGACTGCTCTGGTTGTCACACCATATGACGATCGACCGATGAAACTGAATGCCCAACTCGGTGAGAAAATTCTATAGCCACATAGCCTAAATGGTTATGTTATCTACCCCTCTATACTCTTCCTCAACTGAAGATAGAGAAATGAAAACTTGCTTCTTTCTTGACCAATAGATAGGCTTAGAACCAAGACTGAGTGAGTAACTAGATGCGGATTTGTGATCAATGCTATCACCAACACAGTCAGAATTAGTAAACCCAAAGAGATCTAATGTAGAGTATTTTGCATAATGAATCCCAAAGGTGATGGTGCCCTATACGTATCAAAGGATATGTTTTGTATCTTTCCAATGTAGCTCATGCGGCTCTTGCATGAACCTGGAAAATGTGCCAACTACATATGAGAGGTTTGGTCTAGAGTGTGTGAGATATAACAAGCTCCCCACTAGCTATCTATATAGTGTGCTATCAACCAATGGAGTTTCCCCACCATTCTCAAGTTTGACTTATGATAGGAAAGGAGTCGAAGCAGACTTGCAGTCTGTCATGTGAAATCTCATGCATACTTGGCTTGAGACAGTTTGATGCCTGATGCATCCTGATTGATCTCAAGTCCAAGGAAGAAGTGTATTGGACCTGTTTTTGTCATTAAAAACCTGTCATGAAGAATCCTCTTGACTACAGTAATCACTGAAGTCGAGCAACCGGTGATCAACAAATCATCAACATATAGAACTAAAGTAGAAGTGAATCATCTGTCCTGAGCATGTATACATTCGAGTTTGATTTACAATTCATAAAGTTCTATGACAATAGGTAGGATTCCATCTTGGCATACCATGACCTCGGAGCGTGATTGAGGCCATAAAGTGACTTCTTCAGTCGACATACCAAAGATGAGTCCTTCATAAATTCCTGGGGCTGCTCCATGTAGATCTCCTCAAAGAGATCTCCATGAAAAAATGCATTCTTCACATCCATTGGATGGACTTCCCATCCCTTGGCTGCTGCAATGGAAAGTGCTAATCGTATGGAATCGATCTTCACTACTGCAGCGAAGGTCTCACCATAGTCAATACCATGAACCTGTTAAAAGCCTTTGGTGACAAGCCTGGATTTGTATCTGCTAATCTGTCCATTCGCTATGCTCTTGGTCCTATAGATCCATTTGCATCTAACAAGTTTCCTCCCAAAAGGAAGGGGAACCAGATCAAAATTCTGGTTCTTGAGGAGGGAGTTGTACTCCTCCTACATGGCGGATTCCCAAAAGGGATTTCCAGCAGCCTCGCCATAAGACTATAGATCAAAAGACTGAACCAAGAAAAGATGCCTCGAAGGAAATGGTTCAGTGGTAGTGAGTGCAATAGGAGGCTCATAGAAATCAAATCAAGTCCTCCTAGTATAGGTTGGATCACCAACTATATCCCCTACATCTTGAAGAGTCAGCATGTGCATGCTCATCATCTCGAACAGGTGGAAGAGTGAAGGTGTCTGCATGCGGTTGCTGAGGTACATGAGAGACACTTTCCTCGAATTGGACACTACGCTCAATGATGAGATGGTCTGAGGAAATATCAATAATCCTATATCCCTTCACACCATCAGGGTATCCAACAAAAATGCGCTCAGTGCTCTGTGGATCAAGTGCCTTCCTCTTTTCAGAGGGAAGTTTGTCCCATGCATGTGAACCAAAAATACAAAAGTGGGTCACTTCTGGTATGAGGCCACTCCAAGCCTCGTAGGGGGTCTTATCCTTGACAGATCTATGGGGAGATATTTTTTGGATGTATGTTTCAAAGTTAAGTGCTTCTTCCCATAGTCTCTGTGGTAGTGACTTTTCATGCAACATGCAAGATGCCATCTCCTTTAGAGATCGGTTCTTCCGCTCAACAACTTCGTTTTTCTACGGAGTGTAGGGAACTGTATGCTGCAACTGAATCCATGCCTCATGGAAAATATTATGGATCTCATGATTCACATACTCTCCCCCATTATCACTTCGGAGGACTTTGATATTCTTTCCAAACTATGTCTCAACCAAAGATTTGAAATCTTTGAGGTGTTGAAAGATCTCTGACTTTTACTTAAGAAAGTAGATCCATGTAAAACGTGAGAAATCATCAACAAAAATGAGAACAAACTTCACTTTGTTGATTGATAGATGTGGAAAAGGACCCATGAGGTCACTGTGGATCAGATCTAAAGGTGCAGAAGCTCGCTGATACTTTCCCTCGTCAAATTTCTCTTGAGGGTGTTTTCCAAGAATACATCCCTCACATACTCCCTTGGAGAAATGGATGTTTGGTAGACCATCAACTAATTTGTTCTTGCTAAGCTGTTGCATGTATATGAAATTCAAATGTCCAAACCTTTCGTGCCATATCCTACTACTTTCATCAGCATGAGTAAGCAGTAAAGAAGAATCAGGTTCAATGAATTCATAAAATGTTTACAATCTAGACTGATGATTTACCTCATCAGTAGCAACCCTAGAGTTGGTTTGCATGTCGTAGATGTCCACAGAATTTGGTGTGAAGATGAATTTCTTTCCAGTGCTGGAATTCATCATTTGATACACAGAGAGAAGGTTGACAAAAATCTTGGGAACATGCAACACATTCTTGAAGCTTCCATTGGTGAGTTCAATCCTTCCTTTGCCGGTGAATTTGACAGAAGCGTTGTCCCCCATCAGAATCGGAGGACCTTTGCATGCATCCAAAGAAGAATATACTTCTTCTAAGGAATCCATGTGATGTTATTCTCTTGGATCTATGATCCAAGCATCGAGAGATGAGTTGATGGCAATCAAGGCATGGCTAGAATTTTCTTTCTTGGAATTCAAATATTTTGGATTCTTCTTCTTTGGACCCTCAGGGATATGATCTCCAAGGTTTTTTTGTTGAAGTATCTGAGACAATAGATCTATTTTATTTTTCATGGATGTGGATTCTGAATGGAATCCTTTGTGACAGTATGCGCATTTCTCTTCTTTTCTTCCCTTTTCTTCTTTGGATCCGGAGGCATCGGTGAAGGGTTTTGTGTACCCTTCCTTCGTCATATGTGCATGAGCTTTCCTCTTATCTTTATATTTATATTTTTTATATTTTTGACTGTCATCATGCACAGTGAGAGAATTTTCCCTTGAGCCTTTGATTGTGCCTATGTTGATGAGCTTGGTTTTCTCTTGTGTCAGGGATCCGATAAAGTCCTTAAGAGAAGGCATCTTCCAGGTGGCTCCAGAGACAAATCTAACAGTATGGAATTTAGATATTAATATAGAGAATTCAGGACCAAGCTTGGAGAGAATGGTGAGAACCATTTGTTTCTCCTCCTTCAATTTATCAACCCCGCAAGCTTTGAGTTGCGACAGTAAATCCTTGAATTCTGTAAAGAAATCTTGGATATTCTCGAAGCTTTTTGGATCCAATGTGAGCAGCTCCACCTCCAACATGTGTCCCCTCATCTCATCCTATTTTCCAAAGGGCACTTCCAATATGGTCTAGGATTCATTAGGATTCTTATAGGAAGATATATGAAAAAGGAGATCGGGAGAAATAAGAATGCAAATTATTACAAGTGCCTCATCCATGCGATTTAAGTACTTGGATTTTTCTAGGGCTGATGTTGGTTCTGTATCTGCATTCATGGTTAACCTATACAACCCTCTGGATCAAATATGTATGGCTATTTTCTCCTTCCATGCAAAATAGTTGTAAGGTGTAAGAATGAATTCTTTTGGGAATTCCATCTTTCCGTTGTCTTCAATCTTTTGTACCTGCAAAAATTTTGGTGTAGATTTTGCTTAGTAGTTCGTTGGCTCTAATACCATGTAATTGTGTTGAAACTGCACAGAATATATCTAGATAAATAATAATACACACATTTGCAAAGAGAATTGGAAAAAGAAGAAGGAGAGAAAGAATAGAAAGAATTCTCATTAACCGTTATGAATAATGAATAATTTACACATGATATACTTTGTATAACTCAATGAGTTTGACTTGAGGTGAACCAAGTCACCATAGGGGTGGTATAGAGTGATATGGACACACACCATTAGTTACGGGAGTGATCTGCCACCTATTCTAGTCTCTCAGGCAGTTAAGGGAGTGAACTGCTACCTAGTTGAGTTAACTAGTCAACTAGTCTTCAGTTAACTGACTGAATAGAAATTAGTGAGGAGTTAACTCAAGGAATCAAGGATAATGCACCACTCTGGTGATGATACCAAGGCAAGGTCGAATTAGCATGGTGATGATCCCAATGTTGCATGGTGATGATCCCAATGCAACATCTAAACTCAACTCAACTAGTCAAACTGAAGTGTGAACTGAAAGAGAATATTCTCCAGGTTGAATATTCTCTCCTAAAATATAGGAGACTAGATAATGACTAATTATGACTAATAAACAGATAAAAACCTTAGGAAAAATAAATCCTAGGTGTGTGTGAAGTAACTACAATAGAATTATCATCCAATAGTTGCAGAGTAAATAAACAATGAACAAATGAGTAATCATACACATACACGATACACCAGTGTTTTTACGTGGAAACCCAAAGAAGGAGAAAACCTATGAATGCTTTTTATTATATGTCTTTAAGAATTACATTAATTGGAAGCACCAACCTCCTTTTTTTTCCAGCTGCAATTGGAAGGAGGCTCCAACCCCCTAGTTTCTCAGGCTACAACCTGAGGGAATCTCCAACACCCCAATTATCTGGCTACAACTAAAAGGAGGCTACAACCCCCTATGTTCTCCAGCTACAAATAGAAGGTGGATACAACCACCTTTCCTTTCCCTGTACAACTGCCCTGACGTAGAAGTAGAATGATGGAACCACTGTCACATTATCACTGTGATATATACTATTGTAAACCCGTACCAATCAACCTGCACCAAAAAACCTATAACAACCTGTACCAAACAACCTGTACCATAAACAAGTGCATCAACCATGCACCAACCTAGACCTCAACCTATACCATCAACGAGTGCATAAAACATGCACCAAATATGTACCAATCATGCATCAAATACACATAAACTATGACTCATCAAGATGTACCAACATCATCAACTATACACCTCGTGTATGTGCCAACTCATCAACTACTTGTCTCAACCATGTACCCAACATGTACCTCAACCAAAATCCCTCATCAATTTCATCATCCAAATMTGATTTGTAACTATATAATAGACCTTTGTATATGATCACATACCTTCAAACCTTCCTTAACTTTAACAACAAGAGACTAGCATTTTCATCAAACTTTACTTTAGTCTCACATGACTAATTTTGGATTAGTCAACAACCCTAACTTGAAATAATCATAACTATGTACCTATAATGAATAAAGATCTAAAACTGTTATGCAATGTTCTTCAATGTTTTTAATGCAATTCCTCGAGGTTTCACTACTTGGAACCTCTCAAAAAACGAGTTATAGAAAAACTGACATACCTTGTTGAATTTTGGCTTATTCTAGAGACATAATTTGTAGAGCATGCCCCACAAAGAATATTTTTTGTATGGATATGAAAATGGTACACTAAATACTACATACTATATTCTAACCAATACATTTAGTCTTACTGAATTTGGATTTGTTATGAAGAATTTATGACATTTTTACCCAAAACACTTGTTTTAGACTAGTTTCAGGACTAGCCACAAACCCTATTCTCCACGGAGTGTAGCTCCAAAAATACAATGACCCACATGCTGAAAATTTTATCACAACTACTTGGATATGTTTCATCAATAGACTCCATATTTCATGGTCTAAATAATTAAATAAATAAAAAATTGCGAAAATGGTGAGATGACCTATAAATAACATAACTTAGAAAGCATCATCAAAATAATTTATCCTCCCTTGAATTTTGGCCTTCTTTACTTCACCTTCCCTCTGAAATTCACCTTAGATATCCTTTGGTTACCTCATTCACTTGTATATATTCAATATTCTCAAGTTTAATTAAAATGAGAGACCCTTGCCTCTTATTTATACTTTTATGTAGCTTCCTTAAGGGGTTACCTTATAACCATCTAAAACCACTTTCCTTATTTTAAGGCTAACCCACTTCTAACCACTTGTCCACTTAGTAATTTCTCCATTAACTTTATTATTTAAGCAATTTATTTTGTATCCACTTTGAATTATAGTACACTCATCACTTCACTTTATTATTTAAATAATTTCTTCTTTGCAACCACTTTGACTACTTTGACCTTTTGGGGATTCTAGATGACTCATGAGGATTCTCCAACTTCACATGGCCATAACTCTATAACCATGAGGAGTTATGTGACATTCCACATACCAACGAAAATGGCATGCCATGTACTATCCATATAGAATAGTATTATTTAAATAATTTATTCTTTTCAACCACTTTGACTACTTTGACCTTTTGGGGCTTCTAGATGACTCATGAGGGTTCTCCAACTTCACATGGCCATAACTCTCTAACCGTGAGGATTTTTGTGACGTTTAACATACCAACATAAATAGAATGACATGTAATATCAATATAGAATAGTATTACCTTCAAAAATATTAAAACTCATACCATTATACATCAAAAAAACTTGGGTCCATTACCCAAACCTTTGTACTACCAGAATTCGCTACCAGACTTTCTTCAAGGGTTGGCATCAATGAAAACCAACCCAAATAATCAGTTGCTTGTATAGTCTATGGGGGTCTATCACTGCCCACCCCCAAAATCTTTCTTATTCCATGCATCCTCAGTGGATGCACTAGCAGTCCACCCATCTGTACCACCTCTTCCATTGCATCCATCCAGAATGGATGCACTCATATGCAACCCACCCCTCCCCCACCATTTCCATATGCGTCATTCGATGAGGTTTCCAAAGAAGAGGTTTCCTCAGATTAAGTTGTATAGATGACTTCTCCACTTATCAACAACTCTCCATCAAGGGATGAGATATTCATGGTGAGATAATTTGTTGATGATAATTTTTTATGTATCATGAATGGAATTTATTTTATGCATATTTGTTTAAATTTCATTATTTGATCTTTTTAATTGAATCAACATGGCATCACTGAAAGATTAGGGTTGTGGAGGAGGGTAAAACCCTCACAATTGTTAGCAACATTTGTAGTGAGTTGTCTTATGTTGAATTACAAATTATCACTTTGTAAGTAATTTAATTCATTGTGGAAAAAAATATAACAATGTTTTTTTCTGTGTTCAGTCTTTGGAGCGAAAAACCACGCCCATGCTCAATACCACTCAAGGTGCTTCTTTGAGAAAGAGAATAAAGTTATATTTAGAGGATGCTCCTAATGGTGGTGAGGGTAGTAGTTTTCAATGAGAATTCTCCTAAGGGTGGAGAGGGTGGCAGTGGTCAATGAGTGACCAATAACTGCCATTTTGTATCTAGGCCACCATATTGCTATTTTTTATGTTAAGGTAGTTGTTTTCGTTTTGTATATTGGGCATGAGGTGACATTTTGTAAATAAATGTACAATTTAGCTGATGTTGAATTACACACACACACACACACATTTCATGACACATTTTTTTATGAATCTCATTATGTTTGCATTTTATGTTGATGAATGTATGAATTTCAAAGTGTATGAATTTTATGTGTATGAATGTATGAATTTATTTAATTTGATTAATTACATTTTAACGTGTTAATGAAGTATATGTAAGTGATAATAGTTTTTTTTCCTAAAGTTATTATAAATACTTGCATTATGCATTAATCAATCTCTTATGTTGGAAAATATTGCTAAGTGCTAAATCCATAGACAATAATGGTTTTCATTCCCTAACTTTGACAAAAGACTAAATACACATCCAAGTTAAGACTCCAGGAACCAATAATAACAATCATGTAGGCCAACATAATCACAATAGAAATAAGAGAGTTGAAACCTGACATTACTCTATCTAAAACAAAGCATAGTCCATTATAATGGAAATCACAACATGTTACAAGGATTTGTTAATACAAAATCAACACATAAAATAAGAGTGCACAATAAAGCCTCACTTCAAATGAAAATGTAGCTCAAATTCTCCATTAATCTTTCCAAAATGTTCTACAATGTAGCCCAAGAGGAGATATCCTAAATTCCCAAATTATACACCCTTTACAATGGAGAGAGAGAACTCTTCTTTATATAGTGAGTCTCTTCTCTTATACAATAAAATATTATTATTTTCTAAATAACTCCATAGCAAGTCAAATAAATATTATAATAATTAATTAGTTAGATCTCTCCTCAATCCATGTTTGACCATGTTACAACATATGGAAATTATCCTCTCCAAAGAAATTCAACCTCATACAAACATAGTAGTAGTATTCACCAAATAATTCTCATGAAGGGGACACAACACCAAAAATAAGCATCAAGCCAATTCAAATTCCAAGTGTCCACATTGAATGTTTCCTCCAAGACTATGTATGCATCAAACTACTCCACATGTTCGAATTCCAAGGTATCCAACTCCATGGATGAATGTGCAATATTCCAAGTGGATGGGGCATCCACAACAAAGTATGTGATCAATTCCTAGTCTTTCCTTGCCTTGAATTTTCTTGCCTTGCTTTCCCAACCTTGCCTTGCCTTTTATTTCCTTCATTGCCTAGCCTTGACTTTCCTTTGCTTTCCTAGCCTTACCTTGACTTTTCCTTTCCTTGCATTCCCTTCCCTTCCCTTTCCTTTCCTTTCCCTATCGTGCCTTACCTTGCCTTGCCTTGCCATGCCATCCTATACCATGTCTTTCCTTTATTTTCCATGCCATGCCTTTCCATGCCATGACATGACATGCCTTTCCTTTCCATGCCATGCATTTCCTTTCCTTCACTTTCCATGCCATGCCATTCCATGCTTTTCCATACCATATCATGGCATGCCCTGCCTTTCCTTTCCATGTGTTTCCTCTCCTTCCCTTGTCATTCCATGTCTTTCCTTTCCTCGCATTTCTATGCCTTGCCATGCCATGCCTTTCCATGCCTTTCTTTGACATGCTAGGCCTTTCCATGCCTTTATTTTCCATGTCATGCCTTGCCATTCCATGCCTTTCCTTGCATGCATTGCCTCTCTTTCCTTGAATTTCCATTGCATTTGTTTCCTTTCCATACCATGTCATGCCTTGTTCACATCAACCCTATAACCATTTGGATATCAGTTAGCTCATATCCATGCATATACATTACAAATTTCATATGAGAATCCTTATCTGTATTAATGTTCAATTAATAAATGTCTGTTTATTGCACGATGCCTTGCATGTATTATACATTAACAACATAATTTTGAACTAGTATCCACATAGGAAAGTTCCACATTTCAATTTGTATGTTTAAAAAAATCACAAAAATATCTTCATCATAAACACATAACAATAAAAATAATATCTTGCAATATATAAATAGATCTAGATGTATACATATCATATGTATATATGATTCTAACTAAACCCAACAAATATTAAGCAATGAATCACCAAATTTCTAACCTTCTAAGGCCAAAATATAAGTTGTTACATTTACAAATCAATAGAACACAACTATGATCTAAAAACAACTAATACCTTCTTGCATGTCTTTCCATGTAGCTTCCAATTTTAACCTATACAACAATAAATCTATATCTTTCCATAAAATTATGTAAGGAAAACTTCAAATCAAAATGTGGATTCCAATGAAACAAGAATAACAAAAAAAGGAACATTTCTCATCGAAAGATATAAAAAACATTTTTTCTAGTGACATGTGACTTAACTTTATATCAGAAATTTCCTTTCCATCCAATGAAGTGTTTTTTCCTTGCCATGAAATGCCATGCCATGCCTTGTCTTTCTATTCCATGTCTTTCCTTTCCATGCCATGCCATGCCTTGCCTTTCTATTCCATGCCTTTCCTTTCCATCCCATGCCGTGCCATTCCATGCCTTTCCTTGCCATGCCATTCCTTGCCATGCCATGCCTTTCCATGCCTTTTCATTCCTTACCTTTACATGTCATGCCATCCCATGCTATTCCTTGCCTTTCAATTCCATGCCTTTCCTTTCCTTTCCTTTCCATTCCATGCCATTCCTTTTATTTTCATGCCTTGCCCTGCCTTTCCTTGCCAAGCCATGCCTTTCCATGAATTTCCTTGCATGCCCCACCTTTTGTTACCATGCCATGCCATGCAGTGCCATGGAATGCCTTTCCTTGACTTTAAATGCCATTCCTTTCCTTTTCATGCCATTTCATGCCATGTATTTCCATTCAATTCCATGCCATGCATTTCCCTTCCTTGGCATGTCATGCCATGACTTGCCATGCCTTTCCTTTCCTTGTCTTTCCATGCCTTGCCATTCCTTTTCTTTCAAAGAAATGGCTTTCCTTGCCATGCCATTATATGTAATGCATTTCCATGCCTTGAATTTCCATGCCATGCCTTTCCTTTCCATGCCATTCCATGCTATTCCATGCCATGTCATGACATACCTTGAATTTCCATGCCATGCCTTGTCATGTCTTGCCTTTCCATGTCATGTCATTCCTTTCCTTGCTATATGTTTCTTTTACTTTCCATTTCATGCCATGTAGTGCCATACCATGCCATTCCTTTACTTTAAATTCCATGCCTTTTCATTCCTTTCCTTTCCATGCCATGCCATGACTTTCCATTCCATACCTTGCCCTGCCTTGCATTTCCTGGCCTTGCCTTTCCATGCCATGCCATGCCTTTTCATGCCATGCCATGCGTTTCCTTTCCTTGCCAAACAATGTATTGTCATGCCTTGCATTTCCATGCCATGCATGTCTTTCCTTGCCTTGCCTTCCCAAGCCATTCCTTTCATTGCCCTTCCATGCCATGCCATGCCATGCCTCCCCATGACTTGCCTTGCCATAGTTATTTTCATCATTAGAGAGAATTGTTTTTCAAGTTAATTTAATAAAAAAATAATGGAATTCAAGTATCATACCTTTTTTTTTCCCTAAAAAAAATAATTCTTGTACTAAATGAATAAGTTTAATACGTAAAAATTACAATCAAAGGATTCATTAAGCATGTAATTCTACAACTTGTTATCCCATCTATATTAGATAAAAATACTTGCATGAGAATTTCAATGTCTTAATTGTTATAGAAAATTTTGCCTCACTCCATGCATCTTGCTTGGATGGCCTTCTATTTCCCTCTTCAGACTTAAAATTCCCCTTTTTTCACTCTAGAGATAAAAATACATATTTTTTTAAATATACGCGACCTACCAGTTAGACAACTAGCAAGTTTTCTAACTAGTAGGTCACATATATGTACAAAAATATGTATTTTTAGCTCTGGAGTGAAAAAATGGGTAATTTAAGTCTATAGAGGGAAATGGAAGGACATTGAAGAAAGATGCATGAATTGAGGTAAAATTTTCTATAACAATAACATAAGCTCTATTTATTGATACATCTAAGGTATCTTCATAGTTGTGAAACATTGATTATCATAATTAATAGGATTTACATAGAAAGAGATGTCACTAAATAGATTTATGTTCCATCCTTATGGTGTCGGCTCATTATACTATTGATCCATAATTTCTTTTGGATTGCAAGGAAAAAAACATAACTTCAAGGCCATATTTAAAATATAAGAAGAAAAAACTAATCTTTCAACTCAATAAAGTTTATAACAATACATATCATGTAGACCTAGACCTAGACCTTGCTCTGCCTTTCCATGTCTATATTTTCTTATCATTTTCATGTCTTTCCTTGGATTTCCTTACCTTTCCTTGCATTTCCATACATAGACCTAGACCTATACCTAGACATTGCCTTGTTGTGTCTTTCCTTGTCATGCATTGTCTTGCAATGGTCTAGGTCATGGTGTAGGTCATGGTCTATGTCATGGTATCGATCATGGTGATGGTGTAGGTCTAGGTCTTGGTTTAGGTCTATTTCTAGGTAACGGTTTAGGTCTAGGTCTAGGTCTATGTAATGGTCATGGTTTAGTCTAGGTTTATTGCCAATATGTCCCTGAATGGATTAAGGAGGGCACTTCCAACTCATGATAAAACTAAAATGGGTACTTGGATGGATGAACCATTAGTTTCATTGGATCTGGGGCACTGAATTTCAGCTACTGGGCCCCCTCTTCTATCATTTTGTTTCCCAAAAAAGTGTTTGTTGGAGGATCTCTAGGACTAGGGTTTTTCTCAATGAGGCATAGTGCAATTTATGAACAAGAGGTCAATTTTCAAGAAAAATATGTCAGGTGATTATGGGTAGTGTGGTTGCATGGACCTTAGCTAAACCGACATGTGGCAGCTTACAAAACATTGTTATGCTGCTCAGTTTGGATTTGATGCCCCCAAACCAAACTTACAACATGTCCCTGAATGGATTGAGGAGAAAAGTTGCAAATCACGATAAAACTCAAATTGGGACTTAGATAGAAAAACCGTTAGTTTCATTGGATCTGAGGCACCAAATTTCAACTACTAGGTTATAATTCCATTTCATGGAAAAGTGTTTGTTGGAGGATCTATGCGACTAGGGGTTTTCTCAATGAGGAATAGTGTAATTTCTAAAGAAGAGGTCTATTTTCAAGAACATTTTGTTGGGTGACTGTGGGTAGCATGGTCATGTGGGTCTTGGGCAAAAATACATGTGGGAGATGACGAAACTCCATTATGCTACTTGGTTTGGATTGTATGCCCTCGGACCAAATTGCCAACATGTCCCCAAATCGATTGAGGAGGCAAGTTGCAAATCAATATAATATTCAACCTGGGACTTGGATGAACCAACTGTTGATTGAATTTCATCTGGGGAACTTGGTTTCAACTGGTGGGACCCCTCCCTTTTCATTATATTTCCTATAAAAGTGTTTTTTGGAGGATCTCCAACACTAGGGGTTCGGTTAATGAGGCATAGTGTAGTTTTTGAATTATAGGTAAATTTTCAAGAAAATAATATCGAGCAATTTTGGGTAGCATGGTCACATGAGCCTTGGCCAAAATAATGTGTAGGAGCTTACAAAACTTTGTTATGCTGCTCAGTTTGGATATTATGCCCCCATACCAAATTGCGAACATGTACATGAATGGCTTGAGGAGGTGAGTTGCAACTCACAATAAATCTCAAAAGGGGACTCAGATGGATGAACCTTAGGTTGAAATGGATTCGAGACATCAAGTTTCAACTAGTATAGCCCCTTCAGTATCATTATATTTCCTAGAAAAATGTTTGTTGGAGGATCTCAGACACAATGATTTTTCTCAATGATGCATAGTGCAATTTTTGAACAAGAGGTCAATTTTCAAGAACACTGTGTCGGGCAATTGAGGGTAGATTGGTCATGTGGGCCTTATCCAAATAGATGTGTGGGATCTTACAAAAATATTTTATGGTATTGGGTTTGTATTTTATGCCCCTGAACCAAATTGCCAACATGTCCTTGAATGGCTTGAGGAGGCTAGTTGCAACTCATGATAAAACTCAAACCGTGACTTGGATGGAAAAACCGCCAGTTTCATTGGATCCAGGGAATTATGTTTCATATAGTGGGGCCCCTATATTTTTATTTCATTTCCGGAAAAAGAATGTTTTGGAGGATCTCCGACACTAGTGTTTTTCTCAATAAGGCATAGTCCAATTTCTGAACAAGAGATCGATTTTCAAGAACATTGTGTTGGGAAATTTTGGGTAGCTTGGTTGCATGAGTTGTTTCTGGATTAATCCGTAAGTGCAGACATGAACCGATCTCCCTAGATCCACCTGGATCTAGAACAAAACGTGACAGAATAATACACTTTCCCTAGATCTAGCCTATTGAATGAACTAAGAGGTAAGGATTATGGGCATACCTTATGAACGCTTTCCTTAGGTCTCTGTTATTCCAAGCTTCACTCCAATGCTCTTGCACCATTAAGATCATAACAGTCCAAACCAATCGAAGTGAAGGCATATTAATATATTCAATATCTAGTCTATACATATGATCAAGGAATTATGTAATAAAGTGACATCATCTTTATGGGAAAGGGACATATTACTATATTGAATTAATTGAAAGTGAAACTTACAGCCTGAGCCTTGATGTCGTAGGTCTCCTTTCGATGGATCCTAGCTCTGACACACACACTTTCTCATGCATGAAGAAAATCAACTACTTGTGATGACCTTGCTGTAGTCTCTTGCTGCTGTAGCATCAGTCCTTCATACAGGCTTCCAACAATTCTCCAATCAATCTCTAGCTATCTTGCTTCTAACTCTTTCCATGAGAAATCTCCTCAATATATAGGAGAATATAATTTACTTACTTGGATAGAAAATGATCCCAAGATATCTAGAATGCCAGCACTTGAACAACCATTCGTTAGCCAACTCATTCTTCTCGAAGATTCTCTTCTAGAAGGCTCGAGAACTTCATCTTTTTCCCCTTTTAAGAAGATGTTCGCACCCTGGCCATGATTACAGTGCGAACTATTCGTACCCTAGCTTAATGTAGACTGTGAGAATCAGGCCTTCTCGCAGGCAAGTATATAGGCAACCTGCGAACTCCTTGAAAAATATAGTTTCTGGAAGAATACAAGTGCAACTTTTCTCAGGAAAATATTCTTATTGAAGAGCTTGATTTTCCTATCATCATGACATCATCATAACATCATCACGATGACAAAAATTGTGGATAACATGAACCTTGGCCAAATAGAAATGTGAGAGTTTATATAAATTCATTATGCTTCTCGGTCCGAATTTTATGCCCCCAGACCAAATTTCCAACATGTCCCTAAATGGCTTGAGGAGGTGAGTTTCAACTCATGATAAAAATCAAAGCAGGACTCAGATCGATGAACCGTCGGTTGCATTGGATCCCAGGCATCGAGTTTCATTTACTGGGGGCCCTTCACTATCATTGTGTTTCCTAGAAAATCATTTATTGGAGGATCGCCGACAGTAGGGTTTTCCTCATTGAGGCATAGTGCAATTTATGAACAAGAGGTCCATTTTCAAGAACATTGTTCCAGGCAATTTTGGGTAGCATGGTTCTGTAGGCCTTGGAAAAATAGATGTGTGATATCTTACATAACCTCTTTATGTTACTTGGTTGGGATTTTATTCCCCTGGACCAAATTTCCAACATGTCCTTGAATGGATTGAGGAGGTAAGTTGCAACTCATGATAAAAATCAAACCGAGAATCAAAAGGTGGAACTGTCAGTTGCATTGGATTTGGGGTAGTAGGTTTCAACTTGTGGTGCCCCTCTATTTTCATTTTGTTTCCTGGAAAATCATTCATTGGAGGATCTCTAGAACTAGGGTTTTTCTTAGTGCTTATTACACATGTTTTGAAATTTAATACCTTGTAAGGATAGACATGGCTTGATATGGCATGGAAAGGAAAGGAATGGAGAGGCATGGAATGAAAAGACATGGCATGGAAAGGAAAGGAAAGGCATGGCATGGCATGGAAATTCAAGGCATGACATGGCAAGGCAAGGCATGCCAAGATTTGACGTGACAAGGCATGTCATGGAATGACATCACAAGGTATGGAATAACATGGAAAGGAAAGGAAAGGAAAGGAATGGCATGGAATGGAAAGGAAAGGTATGGAAATGCATGGCATGGCATGACATGGAAAGGACATGTATGGCTTGGTAAGGAAAGGAAAGGAAAGACATGGAAATGAAAGGAAAGGAAAGGAAATGAATGACATGGAAAGGCATGGCATGTCATGGAAATGAAATGTAATGCAAGGCATGGCATGGGAAGGCAAGGCATGGAATGACATGGCATGGAAAGGCATGGCATGGCATGGAAAGGAAAGGTATGACATGGAATGACATGGAAAGTGAAGAAAAGGAAAGGAAAGGCATGAAATGGAAATAAAATCCATGGCATGGCATGGCATGGAAAGGAAAGGCATGGGAAGACATGACATGGAAAGGTAAGGAAAGGTAGGGAATGGAATGGAAAAGCAAGGCATGGCATAGAAATGAAAGGCAATGCAAGGCATGGCATGACATGGAATGGAAAGGCATGCCATGGCATGGAAAGGCATGACATGGCTTGGAATGGCATGTAATGACAATGCGAGGCATGGCATTTCATGGAAATGTAAGACATGGATTGGAAAGGTAAGGAAAGGGAAGGCATGACAAGGAAAGCCAAGCCAAGGCATGGCATGGAAAGGCATGGAATGGAATGGTTGTTGGGTTGCTATATTATTTATAGTGAAAGTGTAGTCCATGTTGATCGAATAACAATTGAATTCGAAGGAATAAATATAAATACAAAGGTTGAGGTGGTTCGACCAGGTAGAATTGAAGTCAAAGAGATCGACATAAATTCGAAGGTTGAGGTGGTTCTACCAGGAAATTTTGAGGTCGAATAAATCAACAACAAGTCGAAGAGATCAACCAACAAAATGTTGACAGGAGGCTGCATGGCATCCAAATGAGTATATAAATAATACCAAATGGTAATATGACTTGGTAGTCAACTGTAACAAAATCCCAAGATTCTCGGGATTTGTAGTCAATGATGTGCGTAGATTTGTAATTGTTTTTGGTTTCATTTTATTTAGGATTTTTCCTACTGTAAATTCTATAAATAAGGCATGTTGTAATGTTGTATAAGGATAATCTCTAATCAATAATCATAAAGGTTGATGGTCATGCAGATGTAAATTGAATTGGCTACAAGGTTTTTCTTGTGTAAAGAAAGAAGGTATGATTTTGATTATGTCTTAGTTGGAGACCAAGGTTAGGCATATAACCATTTATTCTAAATGAATAATACAAAAAGAGAATAGAACACTCAAGGAATGTTGATTTTCCCATTTGGGTTTCTAGGGTAAAATATCTGTGTAGTGTGTGTTTTCTTTATCATTTATTTTCTTGATTAAATATTTCTTCCTCTCCTATACTGATGGCCTACGTTGTCATAGATGTAATTGATGTCAAATATGTCAAGTGTTTTCATAGTGATGTATTGTCATGGATTGATGTATAAACAAGATGATGTAAATATTGGTCATTATTGTCTTGTCATGGTTGATAGGAATAACCAAATGGATAAACTCCAAAGTGGTCCCCTTATGGTGAAATCCTTCATGGGAAGATGCTCTTGGATAAAGTACTCAAACTGGTCCCCTTATGGTGAAATCCCTCATAGGAAGATTCTTTGTAAAGTACAAATGGTTAGGTAACCCAAGTTTGATTAAGGAATAATGTAATTAATATCAATGAATTTTTAGGAGAAACTATTCCATATGGATAGTATATGTCATGTTGTTTCCAGTGATATGTGGAATGTCACATAACTCCTCACAGTTAGATATTTATGGCCATGTGAAGTTGGAGAACCCTCACAAGTTATCTAGAAGCCTCTAAAAGGTCAAAGAAGTCAAATTATTCTAGAATATCATAGAAGAAATTGACCATTCAAAGTGTTGAGTCATGGGTTAAGTTGTTGCAACAAGACAAAAATTAAAAATAAATTAGTTGCAACTAGAATTAGAGAGTTTACTATTTGTGGATAAAGTGGTTAAGTGGAAAAAGTGGTTAAGTGGATAAAGTGGCTATGTGGAAAAAGTTGGTTAAGTGGATAAAGTGGCTATGTGGACAAAGTGGCTAAGTGGACAAAGTGGTTAAGTGGATACTTCTAAAGGAAGCTACTTGGAGAGTATAAATAAGAGAGCAAGGGTCTCCCATTAGTATCCATTGAGCATATTGAATATCTAGAAGTGACTGAGGTAACCAAAGGATATCTAAGGATAATTTCAGAGGGAAGGTGAAGTAAAGAAGACCGAAATTCAAGGGAAGATAAAGTTTTTTGATGATGCTTTCTAAGGTATGTTATTTACAGGTCATCTCACCATTTTCACAATAATTTTTTTTCTATAATGAATTAGACTACAAAATATGGAAACTGTTGAGAAAACATATCTAAGTAACTGTGATAAAAAAATCCAAATTTTGGGTCGTTGTATTTTTTGAGTTACACTCCATGGAAAATAGGGTTTGTGGTTAGTCCTGAAACTAGTCTAAAACAAGTGTTTCGAGTAAAAACGTCATAACTWCTTCATAACAKATACCAATTGAGAAAGACCAAATGTATTGGATATAGTAYAGTATGTGGTATGTTCTATATCATTTTCAGATCCATACAGATAATATTCAGTGTGGGGCATGCTCTACAAGTCCACTCTCTAGAATAAGGAAAAATTTAGAAAGGTATGCCATTTTTGCTATAACTCCTTTTCTGGGGGGTTCCAAGTAGTGAAACCTGGAAGAATTGTAGAAAGGACACTAAAGAACATTTTGTACCATTTTCATACCTTTATTCATTATAGGTACATAGTTATGATTGTTGCAAGTTAGGGTTATTGACTAATCCAAAATTGGTCATGTGAGACTAAAGTAAAGTTTGATGAAAATGCTAGTCTCTTGTTGTTAAAGTTAAGGATGTTTTGCAAGTCTATGATCATATAAACCAAGTCTGTTACAGACTTACATATCATATTTGGCTGATGATATTGATGAGAAAAGTTGGGGTGACATGTTGTTGTGACAGGTTGTGCATAGTTGATGCACTTGTGTTGGTATAGATTGTTGGTACAGTTTGATAGATTTCTTTATGTCTACAAGATAGGTCTTGTACTTGAGGGTTGTATTCCTCACATCCCGGTTGGTGATGAGATATGAAATATGGGTCTTTCATTGAGATTTGGTGCTCTCTTGGAGTTGGTTCTCTATTTCAGTTGGTGCTGATAAAATCCAAGGATTGTAGTCTGTAATAAAAAATAAACTTATACATATATATGGTGTTCCTTGTGTTCTTTATTTTGATGGTGCATAGATCTTTATTGTTAATGTATGAAATTGAGATATATTTACATGCAAGAAACTAAGTATGAATGGAAGTAATAAGTAATGATGTTGTGAATGGTGATTGCTAACTAATGTTTTATAAGAAGTGTAAAAATATCCCTCACACTGATTCACCCCCCCCTCTTAGTGTGATTGGTGTGTCCAACACTAAACCCTAGGTTCAGTAAGAGTCGTAAGTCATAAATATTTAAATATTGTGTTAAATATTGGTGAGAAGCTTGAGAATAGAGATCGAAAAATTCAATGGCCATAATTTTGAGCTTTGGAAGCTTAAAATTGAAGATCTCCTTGTAGATAGAGAATAATGGGAAACACTCTATCTAGGTACCATTCAAAAGGTATGTTGATGAAATAATGGGAGAAAATTGAGAAAAGGGAAAGGATTATGATTCAAATTTTTCTTGTAGATTCAATACTATTGAATGTATCAGATAGAGATTCAACCAAGAAAATGTGGGACACGTTGGGGATATTGTACTAGTCAAAATCCTTGGTATATACATTGTTTCTCAGAAAGAAACTATATCTTCCGAGGATGAGTGAGGGAAGTTCATTGAATGAGCATTTAAACTCGTTTAATACTATTATAAGTCAATTATCTTCTATGGATATTAAAATAACTCAAGAGGAGAAATGTGTTAACCTATTATGTTCTTTGACAGACTCCTAGGGTAGCTTAGTCATGGATATAGGGAGAAATTAAACCACATTAGCACTGAAAGACGTGGTTTCATTTGTATTTTCAGAAGAAATGAGAAGGAAGAACATGGAAGGATCGACCAAATATGAATTAGTGGTGAGAGGTCGATCGGTTGATAGATATAAAGGAAAATTATCTGGTAAAAATTCTAAGTCGAAAGGTAGATCTAAATCCCTTATTTAGTCGATGAGAAGATGATGGAAATGTGATAAATATATGCATTACAAAATGGAATGCAAGTCAAAGGAAATGGAAGTCAATATAGGATATGATGAGAAGAAGTTGACTAAGAGAAAGATGACTCCATATATGGGAGGCGATGTGTACCTAGTGTTGACTGGTACATAGTGAGATAAAGATGTTTGGTTGATAGAATCAAGAACATCCTATCATATGACACCACATAGAGAATGGTTTTTCAAATATGAATAATATGAAGGAGGAGATGTGTACTTGGGAGATGAATCGACAACCAAAATTGTTGGATGAGTAAAAGTTCGACTAATACTATAGGATGGGAGGAGTAGAACCTTTTTAGGTGTGCTACACATTTAAGGTTTGGCAAGAAACCTATTATCTATTATCAATATGAGTGATGCAGGGGTGCACATTCTATTTCAAAAGGATACATGCAAGATGGTCATAGGTGTGATGGTATTAATGAAAGGATTTTAGATTGGAACACTATCAAAGTTATTAGGAAATTTTGACTCAACTAGATGCAACAACATCGTTATTCCTAAACTCAACTTGACTTCGACTCAAATCATGATGATTCAATTCAAACTGATTCAACAAGTCATCATAAATTTGACACAACCATGCTATGACAGAGGAGGATGGGACATTTTGGAGAAAAATGACTTTGAGCTATGCATAAAAAATGTATGGTTGAAGATTTCCCTAAATTTAATTTAGAATTCAAATTTTGCAAACATTTCAAATCTGGAAAAAAAAGTCTGGTGAGGTTACCATCTAGAGTGACAAGGGAAAAGGGGATTCTAGAGTTGGTTCATAGTGATGTGTTTGGATCTGTTTTAGTGCCTTCACTTGGTGGATCCCTGTATTATGTCTCCTTCATAGATGATGCTTCCAAGAAGACATGGATATATTTCTTGAGGAAGAAAATAAAGGTTTTCAAGAAATTCAAAGTATTTAAATCTCTTGTAGAAAACCAGAAAGATAAGAATATTAAGGTGTTGATAACTAACAATGGTGGTGGATTATGTGGAAAAGAATTTGATCAGTTATTCAAGAAATATGGAATAGAATGAAAACATACCACAACATATACCCCACATAAAAATGGAGTTCTTGAGATAATGAAAAGAACATTGATGGAAAAGGAAAGGAGCATGTTCAATGGTGTTGGGATCACACAAGAATTCTAGGCAGAGGTAGTTGACATTTAAAAATATCTAGTGAATATGTATCCTTCATCGACGCTGGTAGAAATGAATCCACATGTGGTATGGTTTGGTAAGAATCATTTGGTTTCACTAATCAAATTATTTGGTGGTGATGTGTTTGTGCATGTTCCCAAGGAAAAGAGGAGAAAGCCCAACAAGAAGGCATTCAAGTGTATTTTTACTATATATGAAGAAGGAATGAAAGTATATAAGATCTAGGATCCTACATCAAGGAAAATAGTTTACAACTAAGATTTGTTATTCAGAGAAGTCGAAAGGAAGTTGATCCTGAAGGAATTGTTAAAACAAAGAATAATATAGAGAAGGTGCAGTCTAAACTGAGGAATGAATAAGATGATTCAGATGAGTCGATTGAATCAGAAGAAGAGGTGGAAAAAATGACCTTGGTTGTAAGGAGTATAGAATGAGTAAGAAAACCAGTCGAAATGTATAGTATGCCCAAATTCCATTCTTCATTTTTTTTAACTTCCACTAATGATCAAGACAAGTCGATCGAGGAGGTAGTTGACTCAGTAGAGGAAAAACTATGGAAAGACTCCATGGTCAAGAGATGGAACCCTTGCACAATAATGAGACATGGGACTTATTCAAATGAACTAGTGTAAGAAAGTGTGTCAGTAACAAATGGTTATTCAGGATGAATATGAATGTAGTAGGTCAAGTCAAGAAATTCAAAGATCGACTAGTAGCAATAGGATAGTCCCAAGTTGAAGGAGTTGACTTCAGTGAGATATTTTCCCCTGTTGTAAAATTAACTTCCATTAGATTACTAATGTCTCTGCTTGGAACATTTGATATGGAAATAGAAAAAATGGATGTAAAGACATCATTCCTACATGGGGATATGGAATAATAAATCTACATGAAACAACCTGAAGGATTTGTAGTAAAGGGAAAGAAAGATTTGGTGTGCAAAATGAAAAGATCCCTTTATGGTCTAAAGCAATCACCAAGGATGTGGTACCAAAAGTTTGGCACATATATTCGTAGTTTGGGTTTTGTGAGAAGCAAAGTTGATCATTGCATATATTCCAAAGAATAAGGTGGGTGTTTCATATATGTAGCATTGTATGTCGACAACATGTTGTTGATTGGAAAAAGAATGAACACAATAAAGGAGGTGAAGAAGAAACGATCCTCCAAGTTTGACATGAAATATCTCAATGCAATGAAATTCATTACAGGAATGGAGATCAAAAGAGATTGAACATCTAGAAATATATAGTTGAACTAGAAGAAGTATATTGAAATAGTCTTGAAATGTTTCAACATGTAGGATTGAAAACCCGTGAACATGCCAATTCCTGTGGGAGAAAGGCTAAATGTTGAACTATGTCCAAGGACACAGGGGGAAATAGAGGACCTGGAACATGTTCCCTATGAAAGTGTTGTTTGTAGTATAATGTATGCGATGGTATGTACTCGACTACACATTTCCCATGCAGTGGGAGTGTTTAGTAAATGCATGTTGACACCAAGGAAGGAGAACCAAACAAATGTCAAGAGAGTATTCAGGTATTTGTGTGGAACAAAATAATATGTTATATCCTACCAAGGAAAACCTATAGGTGATAGTGAATTAAATGTACATCTCTTTTTCGATGACGACTGGGATAGAAATATAGATCGATAAAGGTCAACCAATGGATATGTCTTCAAGTTGATCGATGGAGAAATCAATTGGATTAGTAAGAGAAAAGTGGTCGTAGCCTTGTCAAGAATATAATTTGACATCCACTAATGGAAAAAAAGAAGCAGTATGGTTGCAAAGGTTATGTTCAAGAATTGGGTTTGAGCAGAGAGATATGAATATAAGTTACGATAGTCAAAGTGAAATATTTCTAAGAAATAACCCAACTTATCTTCCAAGACTAAGCATATTGATGTACAATACCATTTCGTGAGAGACATGCCGGAAAGAAACAAGGTGTTGTTGGAGAAAGTAGACAGGTTGGAAAACATAGTAGAAACTTTGACCAAGTCTATGAGTGTTGTGTAGTTATCTTGGTTCAGAGAGGGAATGGGCATTGCTTCCCTGGGTCTATGAACAATAGTTCATAAATATCTTTGTTTCTTCAAAGAACACAACAAGTGGGAGAATGTTGGGTTTTTATATTCTTTGTAGTTAAAGTCTAGTCGAGGTGGATCGACTAAGAATCGAAGTCGAAGGAATGGACAACAAGATGAACGTTGAGGTGGTTCCACCAGGTAAATTCAAACTCGAGGATATCAAAAAGAAGTTGAATTTCTATGTGGTTAGACTGGGTGAATTTGAAGTATAATAAATCAACAACAATTCAAAGAGGTCAACAGACAAGAGGTTGACAGGTGGGTGCATGGAAATTGACTGAAGACTGAATGAAGACCGATTGGTAATTGACTGGTAATCCAAATTAGCAGTTGACTATAATAGAATCCCAGTATTTCAGGGAATTTGTAGCCAATCATCTGTGTGGATATGTAAAAAAATTTGGGCACCTTTTATTTAGTGTTTTCCTACTATAAATCCTATAAATAAGGCATGTTGTAATTCTATAAAATACTAATATCTAATCAATAATCATAGAGGTTGTTGGTCATGCATATGTAAGCCAAATTGGCTACAAGGTTGTTCTTGTATAAATAAACAAGTTATGGTGTCGATTGTGTCTTAAGTGTAGACCAAGGTTAGGCATGTGACCTTTTATTTTGAATGAATAAGACAAAAAGAGAGCAGAATGCTCATTTTACCATTTGGGTTTCCATCGTAAAATCTCTGTGTACTATGTGTTTTCTTTGTCATTTACTTTTTTGATTAAATATTTCTTCCTCTCTTATACTAGGTTTAGTGTGGAAGTGTTCATCATTTATTAACAATGGAAAGGAAAGGAAATTTAAGGCATGGCATGGAATTCAAGGAAATGGATGGATTAAAAATACAAGGCAAGGAAAGGCAAACCAAGGCATGCCATGGAACGACATGGCAAGTCATGGAAAATAAAGGCATGGCATGGTAGGAAAATTCAAGGAAAGGAATGACATGCGATGGCAAGGAAAGGCATCGCAAGGAATGGAAAGGAAGGGCTTGGCATGGAATGGGAAGGAAAGTGAAGTAATGGCATGGAAAGGCATGGCATGACATGGAAAGACAAGTCAATGCAAGGCATGGCATGGAATGGAATGGAAAGGGAGGGTGTTTAACGACATGGCATGGAAAGGAATGGAATGGCATGGAAAGGTAGTGAATGACATGGCATGGCATGACATGGAATGGAAAGGAAATGCATGGAAATTCAAGGAATGGCATGGGAAGGCTAGGCATGGCATGGAATGGAACGACAAGGAAAGGCATGGCATAGCATGAAAAGGCAAGGTAATGAATGGGATGGGAAGGAAAGGCATGGCATGCCAAGGAAAGGGAAGGCAGGGCATGACATGGAAAAGATAGGCATGGCATGGAAAGGCAAGGTATGGCAAGGAAAGGCATGGAAATGCATGCCATGGTAAGGCATTGTAGGGAATGATAGATAAATTCAAGGAAATACATGACATGGCATGGGAAGGAAATGCATGGCATGACATGGAAAATATAGGCATGGCATGGCAAGGAAAGGTATGGAAAGGAAAGGCATGGAAAGGCATGCCATGGTAAGGCATTGTAGGGAGTGATAGGTAAATTGAAGGAATGACATGATATGGAATGGGAAGGAAAGGCATGACATGGAAAGGAAAGTCATCACATGACAAGGAAATGAATGACATGGCAGGTCAAGGTAAGTCAAGGTATGTCATGGAAAGGAAAGGCATGTCATGGCATGGAAAGTTAAGGAAAGGCATGGAAAGGCATGGAATGGCATGGAAAGGAAAGGAAATCCAAGGCATGGCATGGAAAGGAAAGACATGAGATGTCATGGCAAGGCATGGAAAGGAAAGGAAAGGAAAGGAAATTCATGACATGGTAAGGAAAGGAAAGGAAATGCATGGCATGGCAAGAAAATGCATGGCATAGAAAGGCATGACATGACATGGCATGGAAAAGAAAAGAAATGCATGGAATGGCATGGAATGGTAAGTAGAGGCAAGGAAATGAATTTCATGGAAAGGCAAGGCAATGAATGGTATGGAAAGGGAAGGAAAGGGAATACAGGAATACCATAACATTCATAACATGAAAACAAAATTTCAATCATTCATAAATATGGAATATTTTTTCAATTATTCCTCTTACATTCCTATGGTGATTCAAGTAGACCATCGAGATCACTTCTAATACTAATGGTATCCATTAACGTCTCATGCTTAGAGTAAGGCAAGAAGTATGGTACCTTTGATGAGTTTTTAATTGGCATTTTTGGTAGTTGGAAGTTTGTACCAACAACCAAGTTTGTAAATTGGTATACAACTTCACCTAGTTTATAATATTGAAATACAATACCACCTTTAATTCATGTTCTTTCATCCCGTGTTAGATATTCTCCTTTAATAACCATCGACCCAATCAAAAATCCAATGCCTTCAGAGTCTGTTACTGATCGCATGAGGGTCTGCTTTCCCTCTAAGCAACGTGTCAACCAATAATCAATGCCCCATTCATTACCACTTGGTGAAACCTAATGCAAGGAAAGGAATAACCTAATGATGTATTTAGGACATTGGCCTCATACAATTCTATCTATGTAATGTCAATAAAGTGTTTAATATGGGCTTCAAGGTCCCTAGATCCCCTTCTCAATTTTAGTACATCTTTTTGGTTGGAAGAAGGCCTAGTGCTCTCATGCCATAAATCTTGCACTATTCCCTTAACTGCTCCAATTAACTTCGTGTCAGAATGAGGTATCCTACCTGTGAAGGCCCACAAATATGTTGGGCCACTTGTGTCAAGGCTATATTGTCTATGGAAATACTTTCTAAGGGTTTTGATATTGCATTTCATGAGATGAGAGGTTTGTTGGAGAAAACGATGTTTTCTTCTGATCTTGCTAAAAATTGATTGTGCAAGACATGTCAGGATGCATTATGGTATTTAGAACGAGATTTATTATGAATTATTTGAAAAACATTCACAAGGTTTCTAACAATATGATAACTTGTTTCTAAAATTTTGATTGTTTTAATGACTAAAATTATCCTAACAACAATCAAACTTCTAGACTTTAACAAAGCCAAAAATAATTGACATTTAGTGGAATTTAATTTTGGTTCAAAATATTCTTTAATGATTTTATAAGAATGATAATGAACAGTATAGTTAGGTAACTTACCTTTAATTGATTCTAAACCACTTTCATCTACTTGAATGTGTTCAGGATTTCTTCGCTGCACATTGTTCAATCTAGGTAGGGATGATAAACCCCTATCCTGGCACTCTTGACCAAGTCCTTGTTGTAGAGTTAAAAATGTTGTAGTTATTTCCCCTTCAATCACGAGTGGATCAATTCTAGGAGGAGAGTGGACATTCCATTTAGTATTATATGGAACATCTGACTGTCCAACAAGAGGTTGTACCACATGAATTTCTTCACCATAATTTTGTGCACCAATTGTCTCTCTAATTTCATGCATTGTATAATAAGATCCAAGCAAATCCTCCAACATATGGTCATCCTAAACAACTTGTCTCTATGAAATATTGATTGGATTGGTATATATTGAATTATTTCTCTTTTCTTGTGGTGATGGAGGATAAACATGAGTGACATCTATTTTTATAGAAAATGGATTTCCCTCTTTTGAAAGCATGCACTTTGACATATGTAACTTTTCCTTTTCTCTTTCTTATTATACCTTTTCAATGGGTTTCTCTTTCCTTAAGGAATTTATTTCTCAATTCCATAGGTTCCCGATGTTTAAAGAGAAAAATTGGCTTCCAATGATCTAGGAGGATATCGATGGCCATCCACCTTTTCCAATCGGCTCAAAACAAGTTTTTGGCAACTTACTATTTTTAGCAGTTTTTCGGGTCCCAAACTTCTTGGTCCATTTTGAGGGAATAAGAGATAGTTTTTCATGATCAGGAAGCTTAATGGTAGGTAGAGGCTTTGATTTAACCCCCTATATGAAGATTGTCATCAATACATTTCTAACGAGCTATTGTGTGCCCTAAACGAAGATCATATGCAAAAATTATGACCCTAGGAAGTTGTTGTAATAACTTACCACAAAGGGGCCCACATGAATTTTGGTGATTCATATCCTAGGGTTAGGTTTTTGGATTTATAGGGTTTTTAAATTCATGTTTATTGTCAAAAGGTCTTCAAATCCTCATTGTACTCATCTTCTTGCAAATGAGTGTAGTCCTTACATCTCTTCTCAGACATAAGCTGCCACCATTCTAGCAAGATTTTTTTCAGTCTGCATTTTTGTTAGGGACCTAGCCTCCCTAACCCATCACATAGGTAGAATAATATATTTCCATGTAATAAAAGCCAATATTAATAAGGCCTATCAATAAGGAAGAATAATTCAAATGTAATAAGACCTAATAGAAGCATATGCTTCTAGAAGGATCTTCCTCTAGATTGTTCTTTTGGATAGACATATTTAATATAAATAGGAGTAGAGGGTATGAGAAGTTTTTTCTTGGATATTATTGTAATATAGCTCTGCTCTATTGGAGGTTTCCCCCTCGAAGATGCAAGTGAACATTTATATCATTAATTAAGGTGCTCTTTATGGTATTATTCTGGTTATTTCATTGTTGTTCTGCCATTTCTAGATAAAGTATTAATGTTTTGTATATTATTTTATATCTGGAATACCGCAAGTGGTATCAAATCACTTTCCTTGGAAGAAAATTCTGGGTTAATTTTTTTTCAAGGTAGAGACGTATTCCAACATCTTAAATCTATAGAGATATGTCGTTATGCGCATAAACCAGTAGTCGGGGATTCATACACACAAAAATACAAGTCTTAATTAAGCACACATTTATTGGCCACCCTTGTAACCCCTGTTGGTACCCCTTCGACTGGTAGCGCATCAAACAAAACCTATATACATATCGACCTAGATCTCCTAAATCCCTCCATAGATAAACTGATCGGTCACCTGACTTCTATAGTGCCACTGAGAACAAGACTCGAGAAGATACTATGTAGTATCTGGGTTGTCATGTAGTATAGATAAGGGCATGGTCTAGCCTCCTTAGTTGGTTCCATGAGATATTGGGTCAAGTACTATTGTTGGACCCCACACATATATCAGAGAGATATAGCATAGGAAAAATAATTTTTTGTAGACACCCTACATACCCTAACCCTTGGGAAGGAAATAAAAATAGAATAGACAAGATCTATTGCTACGCAACTATGTCTCCTACATTTGGGTTGAAAAATTATTACACATTTCATCTTGTTAAGAATTTGGGCATTTCAACACTGCAGTATTCTTCACATCGTAGTATAACTCCATAGGAGTAAGAGTATGGATCATGTTGTCACCATTATTTGAGTCCTATCTCATTGGATTCCTCTCTTCTCCCTTATCACCAGTCATACCTATCATTTTTCAGAAAAAAAAAA
>ML792422.1:420168-437685 GCA_009831015.1 Picea engelmannii | reverse complement strand
TGACTTTTATGTGTAAAGCTTCCACCATTTCACAGTTGTCCTTTATGTCCACACACATTTACTTATGCACAATACAAAGAGTGAAACCAAATATTTAGTTATTCTATCATTTATGTTTGAAGCTCTTGTTCCCCTAGCATTTCTATGAAATCCTACAATAAAGATTCCATGATCTTAATATTATTTCTCAAATGCTTATTAAACCACTAAAGTAGAAATCAACTGCAAATACAAAGAATCAGCTCAATCAACTATTTCTCAGATTAAACTCTGCAACCTATATTTCAGACTTGTTCCAACTTTTATAATTATTATTATGTCTCGATTTATAGGATAGATACAACCAAAAATGTAAAAGGTTTCATTGTAAAATTAATTTTTTTAGATATATAGAAAAAAGGGTATTATATTTTACAACAAATTTTAAAACTAAAAATTTCAAGTACAAGTATATAACACATTTTAATTTAGTAAACAATATATGTAAGATGGTTTCAGAATTTATACTTGTTCACAGATAAACTTGATCAACATTTGTTGAAATTTTGGTATTCTCGTTTAACCATAGACAATGTCACATCATTGTCACCCAACCATAGGCCTTCACATATGCCACCCTCGAGCACACTAACCTTTACTTAGAATAATTCTGACAAGCCTACTCCAGAACCAATAGATAAACCCTAGCTTCTAATTGTAACAACAATTCAAGACAAGTAGAGTGCTCCTTCTCCAATGGTAGCGCACAAGAGAGAGAGTCTCCATATCCATAGAATAAGTGCCATACATAACTGGAGCAGTTGCAGCTACACTACTCTCTCAACCTTGTGCCATACTTAACAAGAATATCACCAAGAGTTTCACTAAGCATGTCACCAAGAGAATCACTTGATAATGATAGAGAGAGACCAAGACCAAGAGATGACCATACGCCCCTATTCCTCCTTATAGCTGCAACTGTAGTTCTCCACAGGAATTATGCTCTGACTGAGTATCCAAATGATCTAAAACGTCCTCTATTTATATTAATTTATTCAGTGACTTTTCTGGTTGGGCCGATTTGACTTTTTGGTAATTATATTTTTTGTTTATCTTTTTTCTGTGGAGTCGACTTGTATTTTTGGAAGATAATATTCTAATATTATTTATTTTGCTAGGTCGACTTGTCTTCTAGGGTTTCCATATATATGTTTAATTGTTCACTTGCTTCTGGAATATTCTATTCTAAGTCATAGGTTACAGGTGGAGGTTAATACCTCACGCAACTACCAAAACATCAACACTCCCTCTTAGATAGGGAGGTATTAGCTAATATGTTATTCATGTAGTGGTCTCAAACACATCCATCCATATCACATGCTCTTGCAGACTATTCTACAGGTAGCATCATCATAGCCACATGGGATATCATATGATCAAACAAATCAAGTATCACAAACATAGCCACACATTAACTATCTAGTTGGAAAACACCTCCAACACTACTAGTTGTCCCTCCAGCTAGTAACCTTTGATACTACTGATCGACAATCTAACTGGGAATCATTTCCGACACTATAGGTTGGAATCTAGTTCATACAGAACTAGTAAGTTGTCAACTCACACAGAATCTAAATTAAAAATTTAACACTACCTCTTAACGAGGAAGGTATTCCTCTTGGCATGATCATCATCACTGCTTCTGCACACCTAGTCCATTGTCTTGTTGAATTTCATGAATCCATACATCATAAGAAGTTTTGCACTTTCATTGGAGTAGTGTACCAACCTTTGTTGGAGTAGCACACCAACCTACGTTGGGGTAACATACCAGCCTAAATTGGAGTAGCATAACAAACTACGTTGAGGTAACATACCAGCTGATCCAAGTGAATATCGATGGGCACCCGCCTATTCCATTTGGCACAAAACAATGTTCTGACAACTTACTAGTTTTAGCAGGTTTTCGGTTCCTAAACTTCTGGGGCCATTTTGAGGGCCTAAATGAATTTCTTTTGGGATAGAGAATATCAATGATAGCCAAAGGATTTGATTGAGCCCCAAAAATGAATATTCTCGACGATACTATTCCAAAGATCTATCATGCACCCCAATGAAAGTTACGCCCACGAGAAGTTGATACACCAAACTACCCAAAACAGGGTCCACAAAATTGTTGGCTTTTCATTTTCCGGGGTTAGGATTTTGTATTTTCTTTATGTTAAAAATGCCTTTAGAGCCTCATTGTAATATTCTTCTTGCGAATGCGAGTATCTGTCACATCTCTTCTCAAAGATAAGATGCCACCATTCCAGCGAGTCTTTGACTCTGTATTTCTATAGTTTTGTACATTTCGCTTATTAATAGAAATTGTGTATTATTGTATCTCTGTGTTTATGGTTTCATCTCTACTATATTTCCGTTATATTATTGGATATATGAGATATCTATGTGAATTTATTTATTATATCTCCTCTCTCATTTCTTGTTGAAACTAATCCATATTAGTGGTATCAAAGCAGGTTGTTTTTGATCATTTTTTTTTCAGTGCATGTCCCCAAAGAGGTTTGAGTATAGCAAGTTGGGTCTCGAGCTTGTCTCTCTTGAGGAAAATCTCTCTCTCATGCCCAAGAAACCCTCCATGGCGGAAGAGAAGAAAAACGACAGAGCAGACGATTCTATTAATATGTTGCTTGAACAATCTCTCACACAACATAGGGACGAAATGATGGAGAATTTTTCCCACATCCTTCAATGCTTGCCGATAAAAACTAATGCATCTTCATTAAGCGACCACTTTGGAGGTACCCTGCCTTTCAAGGTACAAGTTAATTTTGATATTCTCGTATTTGAAGGACATATAGATATAGATGCCCTAGAAAAATTGTTAAATATGCTAGAAGGTTATTTCTCTGTTCATAATTTTTCCAACAAGGAAAAGATAACCTTTACACTCCTTAAGGATCTCCCCCATATAAAACATTGGTGGGAAACTTACTAGGAGAAAATTTCCATAGGAGTCTGGAATATATGGGGTTGATCCCACTTGGGAATTTTTTGTGGATGCGGTCAAGGAACAAAATTACCCTGTTGGTAACTATGAAGAAAGGGGCCAAGTCATGCCATAGTTCACCAATACCTTCCATACATTGTGCACCAAGATGGGTATCAAATATTCTGAGTGAGATTTGGTTCTAAATACTGTGGGGATCTACACAGATACATCCAAACATAAATGGAATTTTTGGACATCTCATTGTTGGGAGATGCCTATCGTTATGTTGTCAAAATCGAGTAGAAATTTAGACAGCAAAACAAACCGGATTTCAGGTCTGCAAATCCGCAACAATCAAAGTATGATAAATACGGCCCTAACAAACAACCTCTCGAAAACCATACCAAGCCATAGGAAAAGAAGGGTCACCGAAAGACGAAGAAAGACACTGAAAAGTGGTGTGATTTACACAAAATCCCCTGGCACAACACTGATGAATTTTGCTCAAAAAAATCATTGGTGATCGATATCAAAGACAAGGAGCCAAACCCTACTTCAGAATCTGATTCAAAAAATACTGGTAGAATACAGATCATCAACACAGACCCCACTGCTATTGCTATGATCACAACAATTCAACCAGAAGAACCAACAGATCCTGAGGAGGGGGGGCACCTTTTTCATTCACAGGTGTGGGTGAAGGGGACCCCATTGCATTTTATTATTGATAGTGGAAGCCATAAGAATCTGATCTCAGTAGAGGTCGTCAAATAATTGGGATTGTCAACAACACCACACCCGTAGCCATACAACATTGGGTGGCTTCGCCAGGGATGTGATCTCCATGTCAGCCAACAGTATCGATTGTCATATGACATCCAACCCTTCAAGGATGAGGTATTATGTGATGCTTCCCCACTAGATGTTTGTGATGTTCTCTTGGGCTAGCCATATATGTGGAAGCACCATGCTATCTATGAATCTCTACCCCGTAGTGTCATTGTTACTGTGGGGGGTCATATCTATAGGATACCATAGGTAGTTCCAACTACTGTCCCACCTAAACAGTGTTGCATGGTAGTATATCATACTACAAAATTCATCTTCTTCACAATTTGTTCAAAGGGTGAACAGAAGGACACTGCAATCATTGCAGCCTCGGTCCAAGCACCTTCTATCCAATAAAAGCAGGTCGACAAGATTGCAGCAAAGCGTAAAGATTATTTCTTCACATAGTGATTTCATGTATCCCTACTGGTTGAATAGATTCAACCCCGCCAATAATAGGTTCGTGACAGCCTTCCACAAACCAATCAATGCAACGTATCCAACAAGACAAACAACTCACCAAGATTTAGATTCAATAATCGCTTTCCCCTCTCCCTTGGGAACTCAACGCAAAGAAAAACATTATTTCCTAAGAAGTGAGGACTAATCCAAGTGGATATTGGTGGCCATCCACCTATTCCAACTAACACAAAATAGTCTTATGGAAACTTACTATTTTTAGCAGGTTTTCAGTTCCTAAACTTCTAGGGCTATTTTGAGGGCCTAAATAATTTTTTTTGGGGATCGAACACCTCAAAGATAGACGAAGGCTCTGATTGAGACCCCAAAATGAATCTCCTCAATGATACCTTTCCACTGAGCTATCGTGTGCCCAAAACGGAGATCGTATGCCAACATTACGCCCCCAGGAAGTTGATACACCAAACTACCCAAAAAGGGGTCCATAAAACTGTTGGTTTTTCATCTTTTGAGGTTAGGGTTTTGTATTTTCTTTATGTTAAAAAGACCTTTATAGCCTCATTGTAATCTTATTCTTGTGAATGTGAGTAGTTGTCACATCTCTTCTTAGAGATAAGTTTCCACCATTCTAGCGAGTCTTTGACTCTGTATTTCTACAGTTTTGTACATTCCGCTCATTAATAGAAATTGTGTATCACTGTATCTTTGTGTTTATGGTTGCATATTTGATATATTTATGTTATATTATTGGATATCTGAGATATCTATATACATTTATTTATTATATCTTCTCTCTCATTTCAATTCGAAACTAATCTGGATCAATGGTATCAAAGCAAACCTCTCTTTATCATTTTTTTTCAGTGCATGTCCCCGACGATGTCTGAGTATAGCAAGTTGGGTATCGAGCCTATCTCTCTTGAGGAAAATCTCTCTCGCATGCCCAAGAAACCCTCCATGGTGGAAGAAAAGAAAAATGACAGAGCAGACGATTCTATTAATTTTTTTCTTGAGTAATCTCTCACGTGACATAGGGACGAAATGATGGAGAATTTTTCCCACATCCTTCAACGCTTGTCGATAAAAATTGACGTGTCTTTATCAAGCAACCACTTTGGAGGAATCTCGCCTTTTAAGGTACAAGTTAATTTTTATATTCCCATATTTGAAGGACAAATATATGTAGATTCCCTAAAAAAATGGTTAAATCTGCTAGAAGGTTATTTCTTTGTTCCCAATTTTTTTTTACAGGGAAAATATCACCTTCGCACTCCTTAAGGCTCTCCACCATGTCAAACATTGGTGGGAAATTTACTGGGAGCAGAGTTCCATAGAGGAGTCTAGAATATATGGGGTTGATCCCACTTGAGATGTTTTTTGTGGATGCAGTCAAGGAACAATATTACCCTGTTGCTAACTATGAAGACCATTACATGACATGGACCACACTGCATTAAAAAAGGGGCCAAGAAGTATCGGAGTTCACCAATACCTTCCATACCTTGCGCACCAAGTTGGGTATCAATATTATGAGTGGCATTTGGTTCTGAAATATCGTGGGGCCCTACACAGATACAAACTGAACTGGAGTTTCTGAACATCTCATCGTTGGGAGTTGCCTATCAATATGTTGTCAAAATCCAACAGAAATTTAGACACCATAAAAAACAGGAGTCCAGGTCTGCAAATACACAACAACCAAAGTATGATCAAGATGACCCTAAAAAATAGCCTCTCGAAAACCAGTCCAAGCTGCAGGAAAATAAGGCTCACTGGAAGACAAATAAAGACACTGGAAAATTGTGTGATTTCCACAAAAGCCCCTGACACAACACTGATGAATTTTTCTCAAAAAAATAATTGGTGGCTGAGATCAAAGATAAGGAGTCGAACCTTGATTCGAAAAATACTGACAGAAGATAGATCATCGACGTAGACCCCACTACTAGTGTCATGACCAAAACAATTCAACCAGAAGAACCATCAGATCCTGAGGAGGGGGAGCGCATTTTAATTCACAGATGTGGGTGGAGGGGACCCCGCTGCATTTTATTGTTGATAGAAGAAGACAAAATAACCTCATCTCAGCAGAGGTCATCAAATAGTTGGGATTGTCGACAACACCACACCTGTAACCATACAACATCGGGTGGCTTCGCTAGGGACGTGATCTTTGTGTCAGCCAATAGTGTCGATTTTCATATGACATCTATCCCATCAAGGATGAGGTATAATGTGACGTTTCCCCACTATATGTCTTTGATGTTCTCTTAGGCCAGCAATATATGTGGAAGCCTCCATGCTATCTATGAGTCTCGACTCTGTAGTGTCATTGTTACTCTGGAGGGTCATCTCTAGAGGATACTAGAGGTAGTTCCAACTACTGTCCCACCTAAACATTGTTTCAAGGTAGTATCTCATACTACAAAATTTAGCTTCTTCACAATTTGTTCAAAGGGTGAACAAAAGGACACTGCAACCACTACAGCCTTGGTCCAAGCACCTTCTATCCACAAAGAGCAGTTCGAAAACATTACATCAAAGCGTAAATATTCCTTCTGCACACATTCATATCATGTAGCCCGACTGGTTGAACAAATTCAACCCCTCCAACAACAAGTTTGTGACATCCTTCCACAAACCAAGCAGCGCAACGTCTCCAGGAAGGCCAACAACTCACCAAGATTCAGATTCAACAATCACTTTCCCCTCTCCCCTGAGAAATCATCACAATGGAGACCATTTCTTCCTAAGGAGGGAGGATTGATCTAGGTGGATATCAGTGGCCACCCACCTATTCCAAATGGCACAAAACAGTCTTATGGACACTTACTATTTTTAGCAGGTTTTTGGTTCCTAAACTTCCATGGCCATTTTGAGGGTCTAAATGAAATTTTTTTGGGATCGAGCACCGCAACTATAGCCAAAGGCTATGATTGAGCCCCCAAAATGAATCTCCTTGATGATACCCTTCCAACGAGATATCGTGCGCCCCAAACAAAGATCACATGCCAAATTTACGCCCCCAGGAAGTTGATACACCAAACTACCCAAAATAGGGTCCACAAAATTGTTGGTTTTTCATCTTCTGGGGTTAGGTTTTTGGATTTTATTATTGTTAAAAAGGCCTTTAGAGCCTAATTGTAATCATCTTCTTTTGAATGCGAGTATCTGTCACATATCTTCTCAGAGATAAGCTGCCACCATTCTAGCGAGTCTTTGGCTTTGTATTTCTACATTTTTGTACATTCTGTTCATTATTAGAAATTGTGTATTATTGTATCTTTGTGTTTATGGTTGCATCTCTGATATATTTTTGTTATATTATTGGATATCTGATATATCTATGTACATTTATTTATTAGATCTCCGCTCTCATTTCATGTCGAAACTAATCTAGATCAGTGGTATCAGAGCAGGTTACTCTTGATCATTTTTTTCAGTGCATGTCCCTGACAAGGTCTGAGTATAGCAAGTTGGGTCTTGAGCTTGTCTCTCTTAAGGAAAATCTCTCTCGCATGCCCAAGAAACCCTCCATGGCGAAAGAAAATAAAAATGACAAAGCAGATGATTCTATTAATTTGTTGCTTGAGTAAGCTCTCACACGACAGAGGGATGAAATGATGGAGAATTTTTCCCACATCCTTCAACACTTGTCGATAACAACTGCCGCATCTTCATCAAGCGACCAATTTGGAGGAACCTCTCCTTTCAATGTACAATTTAATTTTGATATTCCCATATTTGAAGGACAGATAGATGCAGATGCCCTAGAAAAATGGTTAAATTTGCTAGAAGGTTATTTCTATGTTCACAATTTTTTCGACAGGAAACATATCACCTTCGCACTCCTTAAGGCTCTCCCCCATGTCAAACATTGGTGAGAAACTTACTAGGAGAAAAGTTCCACAGAGAAGTTTGGAATATATGGGACCGAGCCCGCTTGGGATTTTTTTGTGGATAAGGTCAAGGAACAATATTACCCTATTGGTAACTATGATGACCAATACATGAGATGGACCACACTATGTAAAAAAAGGGGCCAAGCAGTGTCAGAGTTCACCAATAACTTCCATACCTTGCACACCAAGATGGGTGTCAAATATTTCGAGCGACATTTGTTTCTGAAATACCTTGGGGCTCTACACAGATACATCCAAACTGAAATAGAGTTTCTGGACATCTCATCATTGGGAGCTACCTATCGATATGTTGTCAAAATTGAGAAAAAATTTAGACACCAAAAAAAACAGGAGTTCAGGTCTGCAAATCTACAAAAACCACAATATGATAAAGAAGGCCATAACAAACAGCCTCTTGAAAACCAGTCCAAGCCGTAGGAAAAGAAGGGTCAACAAAATATGAAGAAAGACACAATAAAGTGGCGTGATTTCCACAAAATCCCCTGGCACAACATTGATGAATGTCGCTCAAAACAATCATTAGTGGTTGAGATCAAAGACAAGGAGTCGAACCGTCATTCATAATCTAATTAAGAAAATATTGGCAAAATATAGGTCATCGAGGTAGACCCCACTACTATTGTTGCAACCACAACAATTCAACCAAAAGAACCAATATATCGTGAGGAGGGGGAGTTACTTTTTCATTCATATATGTGGGTGAAGGGGACCCCTCTTCATTTTATTGTTGATAGTAGAATCGAGAAGAACCTCATCTCAACAAAGGTTATCAAATATTTGAGATTGTCGACAACACCACACCCACAACCATACAACATTGGGTGTTTCCGCGCAATCTCCATGTCAGCCAACAGTTTAGATTGTCATACGACATCTAGACCTTCAAGGATGAGGTATTATGTGATGTTTACTCACTAGATGTATGTGATGTTCTTTTGGGCCAACCATATATGTGGAAGCACCATGTTATCTATGAGTCTCGACCCCGTATTGCCATTTTTACTCCAGGGTTTCATCTCTACAGGATACCAAAGGTAGTTCCAACTACTATCCCACTTAAGCAATGTCGCAAGGTAGTATATCATACTACAAGATTCATCTTCTTCACAATTTGTTCAAAGGGTGAACAGAAGGACACTGCAACCACTACAACCTCTGTCCAAGCACCTTCTATCCAATAGAAGTAGGTCGACAAGATTGCAGCAAATCACAAAGATTCCTTATGCACACAGTCATATCATGTAGCCCGACTGGTTGAACATATTCAACCCCGCCAACAATATATTTGTGACAACCTTCCAAAAACCAAGCAACGCAACATCTCCAACAAGGCAAGTAGCTCACCAAGATTCATATTCAGGAATTTCTTTTCCCTCTCCCCCAAGAACTCAATGCAATGGAGACCATTGATTCCTAAGGAGGGAGGATTGATCCAAGTGGATATCTATGGCCACCCACCTATTCCAACTGGAACAAAACAGTCTTCTGACAACTTACTATTTTTAGCAGTTTTTATGTTCCTAAACTTTTGGGGCCATTTTGAGGGCCTAAATGAAGTTCTTTTGGGATCGAGCACCTCAATCATAGCCAAAGGTTCTGATTGAGCCCCCAAAATGAATCTATTTGACGATACCTTTCCACTGAGATATCGTGCACCCCAAAATAGAGATCGTATGCCAAATTTACGCCCTTGGGAAGTTGATACACCAAACTACCCAAAACGGGGTCCACAAAACCGTTGGATTTTCATCTTCTGGGGTTAGGGTTTTTTATTTTATTTATGTTAAAAATTCCTTTAGAGCCTCATTGCAATATTATTCTTGCGAATGTGAGTAGTCATCATGTCTCTTCTCAGAGATAAGTTGCCACCATTCTAGCAAGTCTTTTGTATTTCTACAGTTTTGTACATTTCGCTTATTAATAGAAATTATGTATTATTGTATCTTTGTGTTTATGGTTGCATATATGATATATTTATGTTATATTATTGGATATATGAGGTATCTCTTTACATTTATTTATTATATATTTTCTCTCATTTCATGCCAAAAATAACATGGATCACCATCTTGCATTGGAGTAGCATACCAACCTACGATGAGGTAACATACCAACCTATGTTGGAGTAGCATAGCAACCCGTGTTGGGGTAGCATACCATCCTATGTTGGAGTAGCATACCAACCTACGCTAAGGTAACATGTCAGCCTGTGTTGGAGTAGCATACCAACCTATGTTGGGGTAGCATACCAGCTTCCGTTGGGGTAACATACCAGCCTACGTTGGATTAGCATACAAACCTATGTTGGGGTATCATACCATCTTGCGTTGGAAGAGCATACCAATCTTTGTTGGGGTAACATACCATCTTGCATTGGAGTAGCATACCAACCTGTGTTGGGGTATCATACTAGCCTGCATTGGAGTAGTATGCCAACTTGTGATGGGTAGCATACCATCTTGCGTTGGAGTAGCATACCAACCTACATTGGGGTAACATACCAGCCTTTGTTGGAGTAGCATACCAACCTACGTTGGGATAGCTCCCACTACTAGGGATCACATGTGACATCACTTCCCACTACTGGGGAATACATTAATTCCCACTACTTGAGAAAAACATTTAGACCAATCCAACTTCTCCCTGACAGAAGCTTGGCCAACATATATGCTACATGTTCATCGATAGAAATATACTGGAGAAAGTGTCTCCTCATAGTCTTCTCCCTCTTGTTGGTAGAATCCTCTGGACACAAATAAGGCTTTGTACATCTCTAAGCTATTTATCTACAACATGCTTGATCTTGTAGATCAACTTGGAAGTCACCATTGACTTCCATTCTAGTCTAAGAACCAAGGAAAAGATATATATCCTAGTCCTTTTGACTATCTTCCTCCTAGGTCACTATATTAAAGTCTATTGAAGCAATGGAATATTCCCATAAGATCTCATATCTCCTCGAAGACTCTGAAGCTTTGATCTAGCCTTCTCAATACATGGAATCTATCCATCAATTCGGAAAGATGTCTCTCTCTTCCATCTGAATATGAAAGTCTTCGAGTCTACATTATCCCTCTAAATATTGACTCCCTCTAAGTTTGTATAATCTTCAGAGCCATATGCTCCTCATGATATGGCTCATCAATGTTGTATCTTGAAAGGTTTCATGGGACCACGTTGGTCTCTTCTTGGTTATTGCAATGATGTTGGGTAGGCCCTTCTAGATATACTAACTCTTTCTGATGATCTGAAGAGTGATCAAATGCACTAGAGAGATTTGTTCGATCATCTTTGGAGCCTTCTTCTCCTTAAAATCAATCTCCATATGAGATATTGTGTATCTCGCAAAAGTACCCTTCTTCGTCTTCTTTTTCTCGTGTACATGGATGTATGTGCTCGTGTATACAACTTCTTCTCTAGATAGTCTACTCCATGTCTCAAACTAGAGGCCATCTAATATTTTGTCTCTTGCAACTGTCACTATATCTTCCCTCGGAGTTATCACCTGTGACCTACCTAAAACAAGGACAACAAAGGGAAAAAAATAGTAGACAAGAATAATACTCTTATAATAATAAAAACAAGAACGAGAACAATAATCACAGTAGCTCCTTATCAAAGATATTTCTTGTGGCCTTCCTGGAACAAGAACCAAAATAAAAATACAATAATAAGAAATAGGAACAACACTCTTCTAGTGTTGTGATCAATCATTCCTCCATGGTAACCTACCCGGAACAAAAAAACAAGAACAAAATGTATAATAGCATTTTCATAAGAACATATCTATGTCCACAAGAATAGAAAACAAATCTCATGGTAATCATCATATTATTACCAAGGTGACCTGCCTAGAAGAAAAACAAGAAGTATCTCCTAGAGGATATGTTAGTTCATCTTGAGACTAGGTATAATAAGCATTTATATCAATAGTACTCACATCTTACAAAGCATTCATTGTATTTAGCAGTAATAGAACCTTTCAAGGATTGTTGTCATAACTATTAATGTAGAAATTATCAAACTTGATATGTACAAATTGGAAACTTATTAATTTAATCAATCAAACTTGGAACTTGGAGTCTTATCTTCAAGAATGAGTGTTATTGATTTTCTTATGAGTCTCCTTCGCTCAAGATGACAATTATTCTCTTCAACATGTCCCATGTACTTAAGACAACATGTTTTCCTGACATAAATTTAAGTTAGAGAATATAATGCAAATAAACTCTAAAATTTCAACCTTAATCAATCTAATACTTTGACTAGAGTCAACTTATAAATTTAACTTTGAACATAGGTTACTATAACTTCAATAGATCAAAATACAACTAGATGTTCATAATATTACAATAATTCCATAACAGTTAGAGGCATATGAAAACAATCAAACCTAGAGTGTCTTGTTCCTCTGAATGTGTTGGATATGAGATCCCTCTGGATCTACGATTGTAAGAAATCCCTTCGCCTGCAATCACACTCAAAATAGTGATACAGTTTATATAAATAAGTACATACCTCCGAAAACATCGACATGCAGTGGCACCATCCGGTAGTAGCGACAAGCAATGATGAACCTTAAAACTTCAAAGGTGCTCCAACTTGTAATCTAAAGGTAACTAAATATGTTCTAGGGTAAGGTGTACTAGGAAAACCAAAAATCAGTCTCAACACTTCATAGAAACTTTCATTGAAACTCGTATTGCAATTGGTGTTGCAACTGGAAATGCAACTGGTATCACAACTGGCACGAAGAAACTGGCATGAAGGATTTGGCACGAAGGAACTAGCATTGCAACTGGAACAAAGCAATTGGCATGAACGAATTGACACTATAATTGCAATCGACACTGTAGACCTAGGGTTTTATGAGGAAACCCTAATTTCTCAACTTCAAAAATTTGTAGATCTCATCCAGGGAAGAGATTCACCCTACTTAGGTGACCTTCTTAGTGAGTTCAGTAAGTGTTCAATGAGCTTGACAATAGGGGAAATTGAGGATCTTTCTTCCAATGGTTAAACTGTTATGAAGGAAACCAACTTTGATACCATGCTGAAATTTTGGCATGTGTGTTTAACCATAAACAATGTCACATCATTGTCAGCCAACCATAGGCATTCAAATATGCCACCCCCGAGCACACTAGCCTTTACTTAGAATAATTCCAACAAGCCTACTCTAGAACCATCAGATAAACCCTAGTTTCTAACTACAAGAACAACTCAAGAGAAGTAGAGTGCTCCTTCTCCAATGGTAGCACATAAAAGAGAGAGTCTCCATATCCACAGAATAAGTGTCATACACAACTGAAGCAGTTGCAACTGTACTACTCGCTCTACCTTGCGACATACCAAGAGAATCACTTGATAGTGATAGAGAGAGACCAAGACCAAGAAATGACCATACTCCTGTATTCCTTCTTGTATCTACACCTGCAACTCTCCACAAGACTTGGGTTCTTACTAGGTATCCAAAAGAGATAAAACGTCCACTATTTATATTAATTTGTCCAGTGACTTTTCTGGCTGGGCCGACTTGACTTTCTGGTAATTATATTTCATTTTTATCTTTTTCCTGTGGAGCCGACTTGTATTTCTGGAAGATAATATTCTAACATTATATATTATGCTAGGCCAACTTATGTTCTAGGGTTTCCACACATATATTTAATGGTTCAATTGTTTACAAATATTCTATTCTAGGTCATAGGTTACACATGGAGGTTAATACCTCCCACAGCTACCAAAACATCAACAACATTGACATGGATATCGTGCAAAGAATTCTACCTGCATTGATTCCTGCAATTCTAAGGTGCAGACACTTTTCACCGGTTCTCGCACATCCTAAATTCCTTATGCTTTACAGTTCTTCTCGCATAAGATAAATGTCATCTCTTATGCTAACAACTCTACCCACTTTGCTTATTGCAATTCTAATGTACCAACGCCTTGAATTTTTCCATGACCATACTAACTTCCAAACAATTTACATTGATTCTCACATATGATAACATCCCCAATGAACACTTCACGTGTTTACATTTCTTCCTACGTATGCTAACCCCCCTCATTCAACATTTCACTTATTTACTTACTAATTTTTACTCCATATTGAACATTTACTATTTAATTACTATGTTTTTCTCGACATGAAAAATTTACTAAGATTTATTTCACAATGAACAATTTAACTTCTTGCATATTTTTACAAAGTTTTATCCTAAATGTTTTAGTCCAAACACTTTACATTGCTTCCCACATATGCTAAACTTCCCATTAAACATTTCACTTATTTGCTTCCTTCATATGCTAACCTCCCCATTGAACATTCCACTTATTTACTAAGATTTACTGCACATTGAATACTTTGCATTTTTTCTTGTTTTTTTACAAAGTCTTATGCTAAATGTTTTTGTGTGGACAATACTAAATGTTTTTACTTGTTTTTTATTTATTCTTATCATTTTTTTGTTGCATAAACAATAATTATATTATTTTTTATTACATGTATTGTCTAATTACATCGATAGGCATCCCGTCTATTGGAATCAATGGATTAATCAACCTTTTAATTACAAAATTTGATCTAATGACCAGGAATTAAATATGTTGGCATATTCTTGTCGTCATCTCCAAATCAAAGAATGAGATTGTATCTTTTACATTTTACAATTATGTCGCTTGTGGTTATGTCAAGCCTTGGCATAGAGAGTGGCATGGAGAGGAGTAGAAAAAACTAACACAACCATTTAACATTCATTTTTTTACTTTCAAAATTTACATGTTTCAAGAAATTGTTGTGTCGTCTAATTAAATTTAGGTATGTGGCTCGTCTTTGGTTTTTACCACCTCCGATGTTTTTAAGCCCTAAATAGTGGCTCATTTCCCCTTAATTAGGGCATATTATATTACTAATGTTATTTTATTTATGTCAGCTTTAGTCCATTAGTTGTAATTATACCTCCTAGTTTCCTATATATACTAAGGAGACATTTTCATTTTGAATCATCTTGTAATTGTACATTTATGTGGGCATAAGGAGGTTTCCCCCTTGAAGAGGCTTATTATCTGAGTTTCTCTCTTTTTCAAGGCATTGATTACTTATTCTAAGGTTTTTCTATGCTATATTGATATTTGGTTCTTAACATATGGTATCAGAGCTCAAGGTCTTGGGGCTTCACTGCTATATCTGAGACACCTTGGAATTTTCGCTATAACTTTTTTTTCTACAATGTTTCAAAAGGAAAGGCTTGGAGGATATTTAGTAGATGGATCAAGGTACGTTTTTTTTAAATTTCAGCTTCTAAGGCCTTATAATTTCGGAGATACAACCTATGCAAGATAGGGTTCTGGAATCATCCTGAACTGAGTCATTGTGGATATTTCGCTCTAAAAAAAAAAATTTAACGTTGCAGACCCTGAAATCCAGAGGATATTCACAGAAATTAGTAAGGTTTTAGTGGTAAAATTTAAGCTTCTGGGTCATCTTAAATTTGTATATACACCCTGTGGAAGATAGGGTATCTGACTAGTCCTATTGACTAGTATCAAGAAGGTGTTCCAGGTAAAACAATCATAACTTCTTCCTAGAGTATCCAAATTGAGTGAGACTGGTTTCATTGGATAGTAGACAATCTGTAGTATTTCTGGTACGAGTTTCAGAATTTTATAGCATTTATTTTGCGCAGGGAACGCTATACAAGTGAGATCTCCTGGAAAGGACAAAAATCAGTAAGTTGTGGGGAAGTTATTGTAAATTCCACTTGGCACATCCAATTTTGATCAAACCTGTGGCATTGCAGAGAAGAAATATCAGAGAACTACAAAAAAGAAAGTTTCATACCCAGAATGGCCGAAACTTTGGAGATACAACAGAAGAAAAATTGTCTAGTAGAACCACCTCAAAATCAAGGTTCAAAAGTGATACTTGGCCAACATGCCACCCAAAAAGGGAACTTCTACACCAAATAAGCCTCCAGAAAATTGTAATTGGACTCTTGATGAAGGTGAAGAAATGCATATAGAAATAAATGATTTACGTATAGAAATAAATGATTTACAAAAGAAGACAATAACAAAAGATGAACTACAAGAGATGGAAGCTAAGTTGGAGGGAATAAATACTAATATGGATGGTTTAAAAGAGGAGATCATGGAAGGATTGAAAAAATTTGTAATAGAGAGGACACCTGAAAGTGAAAATGTATCCCATGAAATTCATGATGAGGACACAAAGAAGGTGAATCAAGAATGGAGAAACTCTAACTTTGGGTTGAAGACCAGCCATGCTCCTAAGATCGATATGTGGAAGTTTGATGGCAAGGACCCTATCACATGGATACTTCAAATGGAGAAATTCTTTGATCTACATAATGTTCCACATACACAAAAGGTGTGGATTGCTTCTTTATATTTAGAACCCAATCAATTTGTATGGTATAGATGGATTTGTTCTCGTAAATCACTCGTCACTTGGACAATTTTCACAGAAGAAATAATAGCACACTATGAGCATACAAGGAGAAATATCTTCTTTAGCCAATTTATAAATCTCAAGCAAAAGGGTTCAGTTACAGAGCACATTCAGAACTTCCAAAAAATGAATATAAAGGTAATAGATATTCCAGATGATCACTTGATTGTTGTATTCATAGAAACTTTAAGAGATAACATTCAACATGAGGTTCGCCTTTGGGAACCCAAATCATTGGAGAAAGCATTTAGGGTGGCAAGAAATGTTGAAAGTAAAAATATGGCTATGGCTACTAGAAAGACCAATCCTAACATCTATAGAGAGAATAATGCTCCTTCTTCTAAAACACCTCAACCTACAAGGTTGACACCTCAACAATTGGAGGAAAGAAAAGCAAAAGGTTTATGCTTTAATTGTGACAGCAAGTACAGTAAGGGACATAAGTGTGGTGAGAATAAATTATTCTACATATATTGTGAAGAGGAAGAAGAACAAGAAAATGAACAAGAACCATCTCAAGATGAAAACGTAGAATCACTTTCATCTGAAGAGTTGACTCCCACAATATCGTGTAATGCATTGGCTGGAATTAGCACTCCTCAAACCCTCAAGATCAAATGATATATCAAAAAGAAAAAGGTAATAGTCCTAATTGATTTTGGCAGTACTCATAATTTCATTCACTATAAATTAGCCAAAGATCTCAATTGCTTTGTATATCCATCACCAGAGTTTCAAGTAATGATTGCAGAAGGAGGAACTATCAATTGCTCAGGAAAATGCAATAAGATCAATCTTACTATGGGGGAATATGTAATGAATAGTCCAATGATTGCTATACCCATGGGTGGTGATGATGTTGTACTAGGAATCCAATGGTTACAATCATTAGGAAC
>ML792422.1:352681-372546 GCA_009831015.1 Picea engelmannii | reverse complement strand
AGTAAGGTTTGTTGGACTATAATAATTTAACAAACCTATCAATTTATGCATCATCCATCCCTTTAAATACACAAGAAATAGTCTTTCTATTTTATTGTGAATTATATATCTCAATTCACATTTCTAGGTGAATACATGGACTCTTCTATCCAAGACCTTTCCAATGACTACTTTCTTTTGTAATTTTGAGTTATGAGCATAAAGTTATGGCCATTTGATCAGTACCCATTTTTCTTATTTTTCACACCTTTCAACCACGTGCAATTTTGGCCATGCGCATGCATATTTGCACCTGCTCCTTTGTTTTTTTTATAGGATCTCAACTAGGTTCTTTCATGACCATATTTTGAACAATCTGACCAAGTTTCACCTTCATATGAGCTCAAGGATGCTAGTTACAACCTGCTGAATTTTTTAGGTCAATTTACCTTTTTAGTCGTGAATGATTCAAGGGCCTTCTATGTCCTCCTAGACACTTTTAGGTACCCATAACCTTAATTTAACTCCATATTTGTCTTCTATGGCTCAATATATTTCCACTAACTTCTCCTATGCCCAAATCTAATTTATGAGCAAGAAGTTTTGGGCTCTAGAGTGAACTAGTACCTAAATGTGACCTTACATTGTTTGGCCTGTAACTCCCTCATTCAAGATGTTTTTTGTAAATAGTTTATCTCATTATAAATATCTCTCTCAGCTCTATCATATTTGAAGTAGTAACTATATTTCCTGGAAGGGCATACAATTTTGTAAAAAAAATGGACTTCTGGAAACTTGTAACTACAAATATATGAAATATATATTTAATATTTAATACATTTATTATTCCTTGTCATATTCAATGTACAACAACCTATATAAATACAGTTAAATGAGTAGAGTTTCATCTTTTTGTCTAAAAATACATGACATTAAATTAAAAGTATAATTATTACATTAATTATTTAATTAGTAATTAATGAACATTGTAATATATGTAAGGTATATTACAAGTCATCCCTCCTTGAAAAGATTTTTTCTCAAAGCATAAGCAAGGACAAATGTTTGGATCTAAACTCCTCATTATCGTTACTGCACCATGACCAATGACCAATGTGGCCCTATTCCTCCATCACCAACAAGATTGAAATTTTCATAGTCAACTTGTGGACCGACAAAATCCATGATTGAATCTATGGGCTATTGAATGAGCATGGAGATGAAACATGTGCTTGTTCGGACACACTGAGATGATAATATTATGTCTTTGCTACAAATTTTCTCCAATTTCTTGATAGAAACTTCTTCGCCATTGGATGTATAGGTCGCCAAGCACACCAATGTGAATGATCCTGACCCCAAAATACCGAGAATATCATACTCCTAATCTATATCAAATATTGAGAAGGATGGATTTTTTGTTCTTATATAATTGATGTACAATCTATATATACAGTTTTCGACAATCACAGATTTCTAGGGATTCTTTTGACTATTTTTCTTCTCGTGTTCTCTTCTTTCAAATTATTTCTTGAGATCCAAGGCTAATGCATCATAATAGTGATGTGGTCTAGCTCATTGTGGCACCACTCTTTTCACAACTTCTCCTTCAAATTATTGATTGAACTATTCAATGGGATCCATCTCATTTAGAGGAAATCCCCTTGAAAAGGTTAGAAACATTTCTCTTTATTGCCTTGTAATTGTAGCTAAATTCAAAAGAGTTTGATCATTTAAATATAAATCATGATGTTGTTTAAATTTTCCATTGAAGGTCCTATGAAAACTATTTAAATCCTCTCTAACATCATTACTCCTAGAGTTTGGCAATTCTTTTGTTTCCACCACTTGGTTTCCCATCTCCATGGTACTTCTCCCGGACTCATCAATGTGAAAACATGGATTTTATAGCTTTCGTGCAGGTAGCATACCAGTATGTTAGAGGCAGATGTGGAATATTTAGTTTGAGTGGGGAATAAGAAGGCCCCATGAGGATTGTTACTTCTAGAGTGAATGTGATTTAAATCATGTGACGTCGATATATATTCCTTTACATTTCTCAATTGGCATGTAAGTATTCCACGAGGGAAGGGTCTAGGAATGGAATGTTCATATCTATGGGTGTGATACTCATCTAATGATGTCATCAGTTTTCAATGGGTATGACCTCATTCATGATCCACTCGCAAATGCTAAAAAGGATTATATATAGGTGGAAGACTACGAGACTTACATGGCCTTCTAAGTTTAGCAGTTGTCCTAAGCATCAATACTCTCTTGCTTGATATTTATTTGCATCTTTCCGAGTTGTATCTTCCTCTTCATTGAACTTGAAGCCACTGCCACCATAGCCAGTTCCATGAGCATGATTATTCCCTTGAATAACTTTAGTCTTAAACCCCTCAACCATGTTTTCATATCCTCGGGTATAGGTTTTTTAGATAATTCCAATGCATTTACAAGGTCAGGAGCATATCTTTCTTCCTCCTCATAAATGAACGTGATGAAAACACCCTTGTGACCTTCTCTTCCAGTGCACCACACCCTGTTCACATAATCTTTATTGTGGTCTGGTGCATCAAATTTTACTATAATCTCAAGCTCTTTCACATCAAAACCCCTTCCCGCAACACCATTGGAAATTAACAAATTGCAGACATTGATTTTAAAGTCATAAATCGTAGAATCTCGATCTCTCTGGTCCTTGGCCTCATGAAGGGAAAGACATGGATAGCCATGTTTAATCAATTCCTTCAATAGAATGTCACACTTTTCATGTGAATGTACAAAGACCAAAAAAAATCCCTTTTCGTGCCACTCACCAAGAAGCTCCAAGAGTCTCAAGAACCTTTCACCTTCAAGGAGAACCTCTATAGACTGTGTTATATCCTTGTTAACAACACTACGTCCACCAACTTGAATTTTCACTGGCTCATTGAATAATTTTCAAGCAAGAACCTCTACCTTCCTAGGAAATGTGGTAGAGAAGAGCACAATCTGTCTGTCTATTTGGTATAGTATTTTGAAATATTCAAGTAATTTGAGGCCCAAATCCCATATCAAACATCACAGGAAGGGATGGAAATGAATCCAATGGTGCATCCACCACAACATCAGCATATTATTTGGATGTTGTGGTGAACAATATAATTTTGTACAACCTTGTGGTGCTCAAATGTCGCAACAATTATTCCACCCCTGTCCTCTTCAACACGTAATATGAATGTGACACATGTTGTTTCTCAAAGGTGATCGAATAATCATAGCTGACGAGCATGGGTGTCGTACTCGAATGCACCAGCATTCCATCCAAATATAAAACCAACAATTTTCTATTTGGATTTACTTCTACCATGGGAGGTAAAATTCCCCACTTCTCGCAGTTGGAGCATTGTTTCTTATTATTATCATTCAAAGGCACAAGAACATGAGGGGTATTAACATTTGAGGACTCTCCTTCTTCTTGGATAACTACTCCATCACCATTATTATTATTATCATTCAAAGGCACATCCACATGAGGCACATTAGCATTTAATGATTCTCCTTCTTCTTGGACAACTACTACATTTCCATCAAAATTTGAGTTGTGGGTGCCATATGTGTATGTCTTGGTTGAATTATATTGAAGATGTGAATGATCTATCTGCAAACTTATTCCATCATAACCACCATCATTAATATCAAAACCACTTTTTTTTTTAACCTGAATCTTTTCCAGTGAGGATTTCATAATATTTCTTATCAAAACCAAGGTGTTGAAAGGAATAGTGGTTCTCATATTCATCCATGTTGAAATTTTCTTCATATTTTTTGTTCTCATCTTCATCCACACTATGATTGTAATTGTTGCTATCATCATTAGTATTACCATTAATGTTGCGCAGTAAGGAGGATGGAGGAATTAGATTGGCGACCTCGGGGTCCGTCTTGGTGATGAAGGGATTCTTCTGATGTTATTCTTGAAGTGAGATTTGGTTTTGACGGAAACCCCTCTCTTTTAAGTAAACCAAGACTACCTTCTCTATTTGTTCTTAAATTATTGTGTTCATGGAATTCTTCATTTCTTTGAGAGTGTCACTCATATTTGTTATAATTTTAGAAGTTACATTTATCTTATTTAGCATTCATTAACAATTGCATGTAATAGGATCATTGAAAGATAAACAATAACAGAACACAAGATATATCATGGGAAACCCTCATGGGGGAGAAAACCTAACAACCAATCGTTCAATATAGATTCCTTCAACTAGTACATTGTCACATTATAGCTCTCCACAAATAGACCAAGACCAAGATACCAAAGACCAAGAAACCAAGACCCTATGCTATAACTCCTTTTCTATTCTCCAAACACACAAGAGAGAGCGAGTCATGTGTGTATATAAATGAGAGGAACTCGGCCTCTAATTATACACATAACTTGACTCCTGAAAAGTCTCAACCCTAAGAGGGGTCGTTTTGACTTTTACAATAAGGATAACAATAAAATAATAATTTCTTTTGAGTTGATTTATACAATAATATTACAATAACCTTCTCTAGGTTTGACCAATACAAATACAAAATAATATCTTCCATAGTTACATCAAAATATCAACACTCCCTCTTAACTAGGAAGGTATTCTTTGTTTCCACACGAGCTCATGGCCATTGACTATTGAACATATGAATCTATATATCATCGGATATCCATATTACAACATGACTTCACAACCAATGCATCCAAGGCATGTGGGTAGCTCTCGAATAACTTCAGCATGTCACCATGGCATCCACTACCCAGCAATGCATCTATACCTCATCATGTGCACCCTTGTGACTTCATGTCCAATGCATCAAAGGCATGTGGGTAGCTCTCATATAGATACAACATGTCCCTAGCACATCCACTAACCTACAATGCATATGTACCTCGTCACTCCCTCTGAAGAGGGACCACACCAAGATTGTCCCTAAAGTGCTCAAAATTCATCCTCGATAGTGGCTTGGTCAGCACATTTGCAACCTGCTCCTCGATAGTCATGTACTGGAGCCTCACTACTCCCCTCTACACCATATCCTCGATATAGTGATATTTGATCTCGATATGATTTGACTTGTCATGGAACATCGGATTATCTGACAACTTCATGCAACTCTGGTTGTCACACCAAATGTTGGTTGCCTCCAGTTTAAGACCAAATAACCTAGACAATAGCTTTTGAAGCCACATTGCTTCTCTAAATGATGCACATGTTGCCACATATTCAGCCTCAACCGTACTGAGTGCTACACATGATTGCTTCCTGCTACTCCATGAAACCATATTGGAGCCTACACTGAAGCAATTTTCCAAAGTGCTTTTCCGATCAGGAATATTAATGGCCCAATATGAATCTGAATATCCATATAACCCAAACTCATGGTATGTCACATACCTGAGACCATAATCCTATGTACCCTTAAGGCACCTTATCACATGTTTTGTTGCGACCAAATGAACCTATCTAGGCTACTCCATATACTAACTCAGGGTGTTCACAACAAAACATATATCCAGTCTCGTGTTAGTCAAGTACATCAAGGAACCCACCATCTTATTGTATAAAATAACATGCACAGTCTCTTAAGTTGTATCCTACAACAACTTCATATTTGATACCATAGATGTATCCATTTCCTTGCAATCCAACATCTCGAACCTCTTTAGGATTTCCACTGCATACTTCCCTTGATTCATAAATATCTCATCCTCTCTCTGACATACCTCGAGACCCAAAATGTAATGCATCATCCCAAGATCTTTCATCTCAAACTCAACATCCATTTTTCTCTTACACTCTGAGATGAGATTTTCCACACCTATTAGAAATAGGTCATGCACATATAGCAGTAGCATTATCGGGTCGTCATCCACAACCTTAAAGTAAAGGTTAGAATCTACACTTCTCTTTGTAAATCCTAAGCTCATCAGAAAACTTTTGATCCTGCCATACCATGCTCTAGGTGCCTTATTTAATCCATATAAATCCTTCTTCAATCTGCACGCATGTGTCTCTCTGTCATGTACCTCGAACCCTTGTGGCTACTCCACATATAATTCCTCTTTTATTTCACCATTCAAGAAGGTTGTCTTCACATCCATCTGATGGACCTTTTATTTCATTATTGCGACCAATGAAAGGATAGTCCTGATTGAGGTATATTTCTCCATGGGATAAAATGTCTCCTCATAGTCAATGCCCTCCTTCTAAGATAATCCTCGAGCCACAAATATAGCTTTATACTTTTCAATACTGACATCATCTGCATGTTTCGTTTTGTAGATCCATTTTGAACTTACTATTGATTTCTCCTTAGGTATGGGGACCACATCCCATACATCAGTCTTTATTATGGATTGATATTCCTCCCCCATGGCATCCTTCCATGCCCTCTTTTCTGCATCCTCTTCATAATTGGACGGTTTTTCATCCATGATATCACACAAACATACCACATAGCTCCAATACGATTTTATATTCTTACTTTCCCTGAGATATTTTTCTGGGGCACCATATCTTTCTGCATCTCTGATTAGCTATTGTGCCCAAGTTGGTCTTCTCTTGTGAGAAGGCATCTCTATTGGCCTTTGAGGTTATTCCATGTCATTATCCTCGTCAATGAATTCCTCTAGTTCAACTGCTTCAACCTCTGGAACTCTAGTAACTTCATTATCCTCCTCATGAACCTCTTTTGCACAATCCTATTTTGATTTGTTGAAAGTTGCACTCTCATCGAAGGTGACATCTCGGCTAATCTCAACTTTCTCGTGATCGAGAATATATATCTTGTATGCCTTTGATGTGTCATTGTAACCAACAAATACGCCATTCTTTCCGGATGGATCCAATTTTGTCTTATTTTCCTTGGGGACATGCACAAATACAAGGGAGACAAATATCCTTAGATGGTTGACTTATGGATTCTCTCCTGAACACATCTCCTCTAGTGTCTTGTTTTCAAGTAATTTGTGGGGACTTTTGTTTTTCATGTATACTGTAGTATTTGTTGCTTCTGCCCACAAATGCATAGGTAGATCTTGATCATGGATCATATCCTTCTCTGCTTCCATGATCGTCTGATTCTTCCTTTTTGCTACTCCATTCTGTTGCGGATTGCAGGGAGTATAAATCTCCCTCGTAATCCCATCTTCCTTGCAATATTCTTTGAATTCATCTTAAGTGAATCTTCCTCCATTATTTTATCACAAGTTATTTATCTTCCACTATGTCAGGTTTTCTACCTGTGCCTTAAATTCTTTGAATTTTCCAAACACTTCATTCTTTTCCTTCAACAAATAGATCCAAGTTTTACGTGAGTAATCATCAATAAAATACACATAATAAACATACCCTCTTAGTGAAGTTGTTTACATCGGTCCACACACATCTGAGTGCACGATGTCTAATACTATTTTGGCTTTGTTATCGCTGCTAGGAAAGGAGTGCTTCACATTCTTTCCTTGTGCAAGACTTTTTCACTCGTTGTCTAGTTTTTCCAAGATATCTGGTAGTCTCGTCACCATCTTTATCACACTCAGTAGGGCCTTGTAATGTAGGTGAGAAAATCTCATGTGCCATAATTCACTGGGATTCACAGTGTTGTGAATTAATGTTGAATTTGATCACCCTTTCAATTTGTAGAGTCCTCCCACTTGAACTCCAATCACCACAACATCATCAAAATTCTTCCCTCTAGACCACATAAGAACTTTTCCATAAACAAATGAAACTATGTAACCCTTATCATCCAATTCTGAAATCCAGAGAAGGTTCTTCTTCAATACAGGAACATCGAGAACTTCCTTCATCTTCATTGGATTTCCTGAGTCTAACTTGTAGGAGTCTTCTCCTACTCCTTTGATCGGACACTGATAGTCATCTCCCAATTTCACCTTGTGTAGTGAATCCTTATGAGTAAGGTTATACAAGGATTCTTTATAACCTTAAATGTGCTTGGAAGCACCATTGTCCACTAGCCAAATGTCACTTCCATGAGTGGCAGTTCCTGTAAGAGCTAAGATAAGAACATACTCCTCATCACTTGATTCATCTTCCTTTGCAACCTTCTTGGGTGGATCATCATCTTAAGCTGTATGAACATGATTCCTTTTACCTCCTTTCTTTTCAATTGGTCTCTGAATGAGGGAACAATTCCTATCAATCTGTCCCATTTTATGACAACATAAACATATGATATTTGGGTTATTTCTTCATCCCTTCTTAAACTTCTTGGGTGAGGAGGGTTCTTTCTTGTTCTTTCCTTTCCTGGTGTGGGCGGCTAGGGCTTGATCATCATCTTTCATCTTCACGTCTCTTTTCATCCTTTCTTCTTCTTGGTTTCAATATTCCCATGTCCTACTAAACTTGGGTAGCTTCCTTCTTGAGTATATCCCTTGAATAAATGCATCCCATGACCTTAGGAGGCCATTCAAGGTGGTAATCACCATTTCTTATCCATTCACTCTATCACCAATTGCTTCTATCTTCTCCTTGATCTGGTTCACTCTTGAGAAGTAAGATTGGATGGTTTCTGAATTATGCATCCTTGTGTTCTTTAACTGTGTTCTCAAGGTCATTGTTTGGTTGATGTTGTTGCCTTCAAGAAATCAGTTTAAGGCATCCATCATTTCTTTTGGAGTGGATAATCAAGATATGTGATGAATAATATGGTCCTTAATGGAGTCTGCAATAATCCTCTTTGCTTTGACCATATCCTTCTTGTGATTTGTTTTAGCCTCATCTCCCTATGGTTCTGAAGCCTCTTCTTTAGTGAACTTATCTAGTTCATGTTCTTCTAGGAGGAGGGTTACTCTGTACCTTTAGGCTTTGAAGTTGTCAGCTCCCTCCAGCTTCTCATTAATCTGGGTTCTGGTAGTCATTCTGCCCCTAAATAAAAAAATTTGGATTCTGAAGATCTGATCCAGGGAAACTATGTGCTCCAATAGGGCACACTTGTTGGTGGTCTTGTCTTGTCCAGCAACTACTCCTATCAAGAAAAATGGCTCATTTTTCTTCTAGATCTATGAACTTGTCTTCTATTCGGGCCTGCTCTGATACCATGTTATAATTTTAGAAGTTACAGTTATATTCTTTAACATTCATTAGCAATTGCATGTAATAGGATCACTGAAAGATAAACAATCACATAACACAAGATATATCCTGGGAAATCCTTGTGGGGGAGAAACCCCAGCAACCAATTCTTTAGTATAGATTCCTTCAACCAATAGAATGTCACGGTATAGCTCTCCACAAATAGACCAAGACCAAGATACCAAAGACCAAGAAACCAAGACCTCTTGCGATAGACCTCCTTTGTTATGCTCCAAATACACAAGAAAATGAGAGTTGTGTGTGTGTGTATAAATGACAAGAACTTGACCTCTATTTATACGCATAACTTGACTCCCGAAAAGACGCAACCCTAAGAGAGGTCGTTTTGACTATTACAATAAGGATAACAATAAAATAATAATTTCTTTTGAGCCGATTTATACAATAATATTACAATAACCTTCTTGAGGTTTGACCAATACAAATACAAAATAATATCTGTTGTAGTTACATCAAAATATCGACAATATTCTCCCTAATGTTTTTCGTGTTTTCAAGTATGGAATTTATGGTTTTCATACTTAGGCATGTGACTTCAATTTGATGATAGATGTTTCTCTCTTATACCACTTGGAAGCTTGTAACTATGTATATTTGAAATATACATTTAATATTTAATACATTTATTATTCCATGTCTTATTTAATGTACAATAACGTGTATAAATACATGTAAATGAGCATAGTCACATCTTTTTGTCTAAAAAGACATGACTTTACATTTAAAAGTATAATTATTACATTAATGATTTAATTAGTAATTAATGAACATTGTAATATACGTAAGGTATATTACAACTGCTAAAAATATTGTTTAGGCCTCCGAAAATGGCATACAAGGTGTACAAGTAAAGGACCTGGAAAATATCCGATTTTCTGAGCAGTCTTCACTAGTTTTGTAAATTTTATTTGACCAATTCTAACTGAGATGTTGGCGTGGAATTCTTAGTCCACCTGGCATCTCGAGATGACGCCATGTCAGCCTCCTACCCACCTGGCCTTGCCTCATTGGTCTCCACCACCTTCACGTTCACAAATTTTACCCTACTTGCATATTATTAATCTTTCAGGCCCCACAACCCACAGTTATCCACGTGGAAGCTTTCCATTGGTCGCAGGGATGGGCGGGCCCATCCCATAGCTATTTTCCCGGTGCACGAAGACTTGCACATCCATTCGATAGGACAATGGAGATTTTGGTGTGGATCAACAGGTGCAATCTGAATCAACATTCACCATTATGTTTAGGGCCTCCATTGAAGCTCTATGATTAGGGTAGTATGGTCAATTTGGGCCTTGTACACGTCAATTCGACCTATACACATGAAATTTGAGGCTCCCATGTCAAAATTCTCCATAATTTTACTGCAAAAATTGGAGCTTTTGCCAAAATTTGCCTAATTTCACCATGGTTGCTCTGCAAATATATAATATGACCAATTCCAGTTCTTAAAATGCCCATATTGGGATTAAAATTGGAGATTTTTAATCCCTGGATAAATTTCTTGAATTCCCCATGAATTTAACTGCAAAAATTGGGGCTTTTTCCTAATTTCTCCCAACTTCTTCCAATTACTTCATGGTTGCATTGTAATTCCCAAAATTCACCCATTTACAAGCCCGAAAATGCTCAATTAGATATTAAAATTAAATATTTTTAACTCTTGGGCTCACTTCTTCCAAATTTCCTGTGAATTTCCTTAATTTCACTACAATAATTTTACCAAACAAATTGCAGAAATACTTTGAAGATTAAATTTTTACATTTTTTTTCATCATCAACACTTTGTTATCTGACCCATGAATGTTGAGTGTCGAAACTGGAACTCAGATGCCACATTGTAGCATCCCCATCCCCTAGCTAGGCCATGCCACACACAATTTCCTCTCTGATACCATTTAATTCATATCATGCTCTGCATACAATTCATGCACAAACATGTATAATAAAACATACAGAATTTGTATAAGCATTCACATAGTAAATAGCATAAAAAACACAGATAAAAAAAACACTTATCTTTTATTAATTCACCAACTGTGTCTAGACCTCAGACTTTCCTTCCAACCATAGAATTTTCTGCTCATAAGCTCTCAGCAGCAGGTCACCCCCGATTTGAGCCTAGAAACTCCACTAGGAAAGGCTTCCTAAGCCAGACTAATGTCCAAACAACACAATAAAACATAGGTCAAGGTGTCAACTACTGCAACTATCCTACAACCTCTCATTTTCCATAGCTTTTCCTACCCCAAGAAGTGTACTCCTTCTCTGCTCAACAGTCCTTCAAATGTCCCACTCTCCTTCTGGGTCTTCAACAACAGACTAGAAAGAAATTCTTAGAGCTTTATAGTTATTTCCCAACGCATAGGGAAAATAATTCCCATCATTTATTTCACCTAGAGAGAATGATCACATGCCTGAAAACCTACCTCTTCAGTATGCACACAAGCCTGACATCCTGCTTCTTCAACTCAAACTACCTAGGTTTACTAGATACAACCCACTCCCAAAGCTCCTAAGTACAGGTACGAAATGGTGATGGCAGGAAGGTACAAATAGTCAGAGTGGATAATGAGATAAATGATGAGTGAATGATCCAAAATACATTATTTCCCCACTTTATGTATGCATGTTCCCAACTTGACATTTTCATGTTGGGAACTACCTTGTCCCCACTTGGATKATGTGTTCCCCATCCTTAGGACTTAGGATAAAATAGCACATAACTTAGATTTTAATAAATACTAATATAATATTCCCTTGGGTTTAATCCCCCTTGGCTTAGCCCCTCTTCCTAGACTCTTAGMAACCCCCCGACCCCCTTTCCCTTATAGTGGAGTTATACCCCCCCATACGCTTTTTGAGTGGTTGGTCTATAGTAGTGATGCATTTTATTAATAATCTGAGTGGGATTACATATTACAAAGATAGGCTCGCTAGYCRTTTTAGCTTCTTGGATCTCCAGCCTAATTTCTCTAGAACTCTTAAAAGGAAGGAGTGTCTTACATGATCAAATGTGTTAGCCATATACARCTTGATCACCATACCTTTTTCCTTTGTTGTCACACTTGAATGAATTACTTCTTGTACTAACACAATGTTGTTAGTAATATATCTTTCATGCATAAAACCACCTTGATTTATAGAGATATTCTTGGTCAAATATTTCTTGAGACAAACGACAATGACTTTGGTAATAATGTTATATGAAGAGTTTCATAAGGAGATATGCCTAAAATGAGGAAAGGATGATTCATTTGTTTATTTGGGGATTAGATCTAGGAAGAAAGAGTTTGTATTCCATCCTAACTTTAGAAATCTATGAGCATATTGTAACATTCTTTTAAAATCAAATCTTATAAGATCCCAAAAGTTCCTATAAAATGATATTGAGAACCCATTAGGTCCAAGGGATTTATCTAGCTCCAAGCTCCACATTTTTTCATCGTATCTCTTCTTTCGTGATGGTTTGATTCAGTTCCATGTTATCTTCAGGAGTGATCAGTTTCGGAATGTGTTCTAGCATCTATTCAACATTCCCAACCTCTGATTTCAGCTATTGAGAGTACAGGGTTGAATAATGATTTCTAGTTTCTTCCTTGATGGCTTCAAAACCTGAGATTTTGGTCCCATCCTCTAGAAAAAATTCTTCCACATTATTCTTGGTTAGTCTAGCCTTATCTTTCCAGTGGAAAAATTGTGTTCATATCTCCCTCTCTTATCCATAAGCTTCACGACTTAAGACGCCAGAGTTCTTCTTCTTGTGTCAATGCTTTATGAAACTAAGTTTGCAGTGTTATTTCCTCCTGTTATTTTTTCTTTGTAACTTCTACCTCTTCGATTCTTAACTACACCTCTTCTAACCTTTTTCAAATATTCTCATTTTTCAATTGTCAGAGAGGTAAAGGAATTATTATCCCTTTCTTTTAAGGACTTCTTTACTAGTTTGATTTTCTACTCCCATATGAAAACGAGAGTCCTAGGAATCCATGAGCACCATGCCTCTTTTAATATGTCTTCTACATCCAAAGATTTAAGTCATAGAGGGTTAAAGCGGAAGGACAATGGCCCATAATTAGGAATAAGGGGACTCTTAACGATCTATGCTTCATCGAAACTAGTCCCTCACCTTTGAAATTTTCAAAAAATAAACAAAATAAACATGAAACTTTTGAACATACTTAAAACAAAATTAACCCATTTCCTTCTTTTATTCTCGTGAACCATTGACAACTTCTGAACATATTTGAAAAAATAAAAATAAAATAAAATAACTTCTTTCCCTCTTTTATTCTCGTGAACCATTAACAACGACCCCCTTCGACCACCTCACCAAGTAAAAATCGTGAGAGCCACCCTTTGGACGACACACTCACGTACTTTCCAGTAACAAGGTAGCGGGAAAGGGGGCGTCATCAAGGGAAGGGTAAAAGGGATAGAGAAGGAGGGAAAGTGGTAGGGAAGGGAAAGGAAGGGTAAAAAGGATAGAGAAGAAGGGAAAATGGATGTCAAAGGTTGTAATGTTTTTAAATATCTATTTATTTATTATTAAAAAAAAAAAGATAAAAGGGGGAAAATGGATGTTAAAGGTGTAATATATTTCCTTAATTTATGAAGTTTTTAAATATTTATTTATTTATTATTTTAAAAAGTTTAAAAATTTAAAAATGTATTTTTATTTTTTAAATGTTTATTTTATTTTATTTTACTTTAAAATAAAATAAATATTTTTTTTTGTTTTATAATTTAAAATTTCATATTTGTTTTTCTTTTTTCAATTAAAAGCTAAACATGTGAAATGAAAAAAGATGATAAAAAATGAAAAATGATAAAAAAAGAAATATAATAACAAGAGAGTAAACATTGGTGGAGTTCCCTTCTCCATGAGTCTATCCTAGATGAAAAAGTAAAAGGTGGAAACAACACTAGGAGTATGACAATGTTTTAATGATTTTTATTAAATATATTTTAATTCAATGTTGTATTTTATTTGAGATTAAATTTTTTTTAGATGTAATGTTTTAACAAAGCTATAAAAACATTAATTTTAACTTATTTTTTTTTATAAAAGATGATTAAATTAAGTTTTCATATTTGTAATTTTAGAGATTTTTTTATTTAGATCTTTTACAACATACAAAATATTAAAACTAATAAAATAGATTTTATTATAAATACCTTCCATTATTTGTGGTAAAAAGAAAAAGAAAAAATACAATTTTTTTTTATATTTTAAAATTTTGATTTTTGTCAAAAACCTATACAACTTTATAGAATCCTCATTTTAACATATAATCACTAAATCACTAATAAGTAAATTTATAAAAACACCATTAACATGAAAACCTTTAAAAAATGATTAATTTGAAATTATGATCATATTCTAAATAATTCATAATAATAATAAATCATATATGTTATTCTTAAATAATAACTTCATAAACTTGTCATTAGCTTCTAAACATTCTTAGCACATTATATGACATACTCCATTTAGGTTGGCATTCTCTTAGAAATCCATTATGTAATTTGAAGAGTAGGTTCCATTCATGAGGATTATGGTGGATTAGATATAGAAGAAATCTAAATCAGTGAAGAACAAGTTAGAAGAGACTAAAAGATTAGAGGAGAACAAGTTATAGTCTAGGTTCAAGTTATGGCGAAGGATAGAATGAAGAAACATAATGACAATAGACTTAAAGGTTACATTTTTTTGGAGGAACAATTAGCTATGTTATGTGCTAACAAGAAAAAAGAAAGAACGAGTTAGAGATTGAATTATGAGTGACTTGGACCATATAAGTAAAAGAAGTTGTATGAGAATGGATCCACTGAATTGGAGACACTTGAAACATTTCTATATTTTAGTTCGATGGATACATTTCAATAGAGGTCATTCCATGCATATGGAATATATTGGGTTTGGGTGAGAAGCTCTCAACTATTAAAGAAAAATGTAGGGAGAGATAACCATGATAGGAGTTAGATGGAGGACCTACCCTCATTTGTAAGTAAACAAACACTAAAACCTCATTTGTAAGTAAACAAACACTAACTTGATGCACAATGGAGTAGAGTGCAATGTGTTGCCTATTTGGTGTGCAAAACTTACAAGTTTATTTAATTACAAGATGATGACTAAAGTTCACTAGTAAAAACATCATTAAATGAGTTAAGGACAAGACATCAATGGACAAAGCTAAAAGTATACAAAAAGCATCCCAAGACATCAAAGGAGAGCCATCACATGACTCACATCCCAAGACATCAAAGGTGGGCCATCACATGACTCCAAGGTGATCAGTGAAAGGTTAATACCCATAGTTTGTTGACAATGGTGGTCAACAAACAAAACATTGTAAACTAGAAAGCTAATAGACATAGTTGTGCTTGTAGATAGGACATGGGGCAAATAGAAAAGGGCTTTGAGTTGAAGGAAAAAGAAAGATAAGTATTCATGGGTATGAAATTGGAAGGGGGGAGGAAATTGAAAATGGGAATGAGTGTAGGATAAGGAATGTTAAAAGATTTTTTAGGGAAGAATATGAGACAACTTGGTAATGTCATTCTTTTTAACTATGTGAATCAATAACTTGTTAGAGTGACCTGGCCTAGGCTCGAGATTAAACCAAGTGGCTACCACTATAATCCAAGAGTATATCCAACAACTTGGAAACTAGATATACCAATAACTTATGACTTATTAAGGGTCAAGACGTTCAAAGACAAACCAACATTTTGGGGTCCCACTTGTGAGGGGGTGTCTACCCTTCTAAGTGAAGTTTTGAACATGGATAAGGAGAGAAACCTACCTCGCAAGCACTTCCTTCTTATCACAAGAAACCAAGTCTAAGTGAAGTTTTGAACATGGATAAGGAGAAAAACCTACCTCGCAAGCACTTAAGCTATTACCCTCGACCAAAAATTGATGAGTTTGTTTATAAGACATAAATGAAAGTGAGGATAAAAGAGTAATGGATGAGAAAAAGTCTTAAGGACCAAGTCATTAGCATTTATGGAGTGGGTTAAGTTTCAAGCAATCATTCAGAAATGCATGAAACTTTAATCCATGCAAAACTTAGGATGTAGAACCATTCATAAATGTTTTATAAATTGATTAATTTATTCTTTAAGAATAAAATACGAACAAAACTATTAAATTTGGTTCAAATTCATTATTTATTTTTTTATCATAATAATCTTGATCCGGATTCCGAAGCATTGAATTTTTCTCATTCAAACCCTGAGTCATTATGATAAATAATTAAAGATAAAGCCATATTGATGAATTATCAAAGAAAAAGCGAAAAACGCGCAAGGACTGGCGATTTTGCATACACGTGATTGTAAATAAAAAAACGGCAATAAACGGATACCTGTTTCTCTCTGTCATTCTCAGTCTCCACTCGAAAGCATACACGTGATTTTACGCATTTCTCTCTGTCATTCTCAGTCTCCACTCACAAGACAAACACTTTCTCATTCCCTACCCACTCGAGCGACAAACATCAGAGAAGCAGCTGTATTGTACTAGCAAATCCAAATCCAAAACCGGGGGCATCACCGACTTCTGAATCTAGTGGCGCCTATCGGGAGTCGCTGCCCCATCAAATAGAAAAAAGTGCATTTGATTTTGTGGTTGGAACAGTGAGATTGATATTTGCGAGAGAATTCGTACACAGTAAACAGAAGCCAAGACCGACAATTCTCCCTACTCAATCTCAATCTCAAAACCATACAATTCTCCCTACTCAGTCTTATTCTCAAAACCAAAAAATGTTATTCTCATTCTTTCAGTTACACACTACCTACTTTGTTGACACCAGTTCCCATTGATTTCGATCCCGCCCTTATTAATTTATTTACATTGTATTGAACAAATGTGCACATGCCCGCTAAAATATATGAATGATTATGTGCACATGCTTGCTAAAATATATTAAAATATATGAATGACAGTTAAAAGAATAGACCCTTTTAAGTGAATTTTCTTGGATTCAAAGGTAAATAGCCGTTTCACATTTCTTTTATGAGACCGATGCCACCTGTTATTTATACCAGTGATTGTTTCTTGGTTTTCTCCTTGCATCTTAGACACAACAACTGAATATGCCAATCGTGTAAGTTGAATTTGCATTTATAAGTCTACTTTTACATTTATAACCCACCGTGGGCTCAGCAATATAGCCAATTGAATCCCCTTAAAATGTTTTCAGGAAATTAAAAAAATAAGTTTGTAATGTTTGATCTTTTGAAAACCTCACAATCATTTTGATCAACTGCTTAATATGCAGTCAACCAACCGATGGAATGCTATATACCATGCCCGCCTGAGGCAAGTATAAGCCATGAGCAAATTTCTAATCCATCTTTATAAATTTGTTTTTGGTTCCCATCCAGGCACTATTAGTTTTGGAAAATTTTGTTTTTCTGCTCACACCTCTGCTTTCTAGCATGAGCAAGGACTGTCCGCATTTACAGTCTTGTCACTCTATTTTGAAGCATTTGTATTGGCTCTGATCACTGGCCTCTTTTCGGGGTCCAGATCACAGCATACATAGGTGACCATCGATGAAGAAGGGAAATTTATGTAATCACCTGCAAATTATATTATCAATATAACTAAGAATTTTTTTCTGCTGGGAAAAAAAATATAAGCCATGTAATCTTGTTTAATTAAACTAGCATACTCCTAAATTAGGTATAGAAATGTCAAAATATTTTAGAAATATTTTTATTTTAATAAAAAATCTAAATATTATAATTAGAATTATTTTTAGCATTTTAATAAAAATTTGTTATTAAACTAATTATTTTATAATTATAAAAACCATTTTATAATTATACAAAAGATTATATATGTCAAACATTTTTTGAAATTTATAATTATTTTAATAGATCTCCCCTTATTGGAATGGGTGGATTAATCAATCTTTTAATCATAAATTTCAATCTTAATGTTGGCAATTACTTGGTCACCACCAGATTATCACGTTCATTGATTAAGATTTGATTATACTTAAAACAATGCTAGATTGACAAATGTGACCGGGCCTCCTCTTTTTGTAACGGATTGTTCATGCCTGCGATTACTTTCATTATTAATTAGCACACAATATAAACTTATTTATAAAATTCAAATGATATGTAATTTATGTGTGTGCATTGTATTTCTTTGTACATGTACATTATTATTAATAACTATATTGGAAAGTTGAAAGAAATAAGTGAAACAAGTTAGAGTAGGAAGGTAAGGGCTAAGAATTGCACCATAATAATTAAATAAAATGCATGCAAATTTAAGTTATTCTTCTTGAGTTATTATCAATAATATCAACTACTTTATGCATTGTTTGTATGGTTTATTTTTATATTATTAGTGACACTTCTCTCATAAATTTGAATCCTAAACTAATACCTAACCCTAAATACTAACCTAGACCATTTATTAATATTAATATTTAATCATCATATATTAATAATCCTAATCTTCAAAATAATATTATTTTGTTATCAATGTCCTTAGGAAAAGTATAAATCATTGTCTAAAAAGTAAAACATGATTCCATATATCTCATTGTGACTAACATTTCTATTGCATTATGATGAACATTTCCAATGCATTATCACTAACATTGCATTATGATGAACATTTCCCTACGTCACATTGTGACGAACATTTCCCAACATCGCAATGTGACGACCATTTTCTAATGTCGCACTGTGACGATCGTTTCCCATCGTCACAATGTGATGAAAATTTCCCTTTTTTATCAATGTCCTTAGGAAAAATATAAATCATTGTCTAAAAAGTAAAATATGATTCCATACATCTCATTGTGACTAACATTTCCAAACGTTGCACTCTGTCGAACATTTACCAATGTCGCGATGTGATGAACATTTTCGAACGTCGCAATGTGACAAAATATTCTTGACACCACATTCTAATGACCATTTTCCCAACGTCGCAAAAGTAAAAGATGATTCTACACTCTGTCAAGTGTTTCCAAACATTGCATTATGATGAACATTTCCTTACGTCGCATTGTGACAAACATTTCCCAACATCGCAATGTGATGACCATTTCCCAATGTCACATTGTGACGAACATTTCCCATCGTCATAATGTGACGAACATTTCCCTTTTTCTATCAATGTCCTCGGGAAAATATAAATCATTGTTTAAAAAGAAAAACATGATTCCATACATCTCATTGTGACTAACATTTCCATTGCATTATGATGAACATTTCCATTGCATTGTGACTAACATTGCATTATGATGAACATTTCCCTACGTCTCATTCTAACGAACATTTCTCAACGTCGCAATGTGACGACCATTTCCCAATGTCGCATTGTGACGAACGTTTCCCATCGTCACAATGTGATGAACATTTCCCTTTTGTTATCAATGTCTTTAGGAAAAATATAAATCATTGTCTAAAAAGTAAAACATGATTCCATACATCTCATTGTGACTAACATTTCCATTGCATTATGATGAACATTTCCATTGCAATGTGACTAACATTGCATTATGATGAACATTTTCCTACGTCGCATTCTAACGAACATTTCCCAACGTCGCAATGTGACGACCATTTCTCAATGTCACGAGCATTGTCCAATGTCACATTGTGATGAACAACTCTCAATATAATTTTCCATTGTCATAAACATTTATAGTTGTCGCAATGCAACAAACTATATATATATATATATATATATATATATAT
>ML792422.1:336672-347040 GCA_009831015.1 Picea engelmannii | reverse complement strand
ATATCGTACATGAGGCATAGTCATCATCAATTGGAGTTAACTATCGTGATGGTGAAGCATAGGCTATCACACTAAACCATCGTCATTATCATGGTCATGGTCATGGTCAATCTTTTCTATTTATGTAATAATGTATTATTAATGTATTTGTACTTTATTACTTCAATATATTAATGTATTATTATAAATTAAATAATTTTTTAATTTTTTAATGTTTTATTAATGTATTAATTAACAATATATTTAAACACAATAATAATGACTTAATATACTATTATAATTTATTACTTAATGTATGTGTTAATGCTTTATTAATACATTAATTAATAATCTATAAATATGTTATTTATAAAATATTTTAACATTATAATAATAAGTTAATACATTATTATAATATATTAATTTGGGTGATATATTATTAAAGTATTGATGTATCATTACCTTATGAATTGATGTATTACTTTATTATTGTATAAATATTTTATTAATGTATTAGTAATTTAATATAATAGTTTTAATATAATAATTTAATGTATTTTTTATTACTTTAATACCCTTTTAATGTACTAATGTTTTATCCATGTTTTACCTTATTAATGTATTACTTTATGATGATGATGATGATGATGATGATGATGATGATGATGATGATGATGATGATGATGATTAACCTCCACTAAGACCTAATTGGTGTATCAAACCTTAAGAGGGTAAGTGATTACTTGTGATTCTTTAGAATTTTGTTTCTGTGCTCGAAAAGCATTAACAAATTATCACGAGCTCAATTCCTAAAAGGCCATGGGATGAAAGAGTGTGTCACCTTTGTGACACTAAGAAGGTTGAAGATGAAAAACACTTTCTCTTAGATTGTCTAGCCTATACCCATATTAGATCTCATTTTCAAAATATTGATCACACTACCAACCTTTCTAACCTCTTAACTCAACAAAAGTATGGTGATCTTGGAAACCTTCTCTTAATGTTTTTCCAGCACAAAAACAAAATTCTAAAGAATCACAAGTAATCACTTACCCTCTTAAGGTCCGATAGACCAATTAGGTCTTAGTGGATGTTAATCATCATCATCATCATTTCTAAATTCTAGAAATTTAAATAAATAAAAAATATCAAATTTACATTTTATTTTTTATAAAAATAATAAAAATATTTAAACATATAAAATTATATATTTTATTATAATTACAATGTAACTTTTAAAATTTAATTACTATGAGAGGATTAACTCCTTGAATTGAATAAAATAGCTAGAACTAACTCCATTGCATTTATGAAATGGTAAATTAATCATATTTACTTTTTCACTTTTACTGAACATAATTAACTAATTACGATGAGTTATCAATTGTCACATAACATAATTTAGAAAATACAAACAAAGATTACTTCAATTCTAACATTTACCTCTTCATTTACTTTTTTTTTTACAGTTACTTCTTTAGTTTTAACATTTACATAGAGTTATTTTTCATTACCTCTTCCCTCTCGTACTTGGATTTTCATTTATGTCTTTCCTGCCCGTGTAATTTAATTATTTTTATTTGTGTGGCTGGCCATTTATCTCCTCTCCCCAGCTTAGCCGTTTCACTTTACCTACGTTTGAAATTCATTGCATAACCTCGATCTCCATGATCAGTATCTGGAACTTCCTTGGGCACATTGGAGGTGGATTTTTGTCTGAGATCAGTATCTGGAACTTCCTTGGGCGCATTGGAGGTGGATTTATGTCTGAGATTGGAGCAAGGTAAGTACCAAAATTTTGAACACCATGATTTAATGAGCTCATTTCTATACTAAGTATAACTATCATAATTGCATTTCATGCAGGGACTATGCATACCCTAGACCTGATACAATGGCTGCAACACAGATCATAATGGCAATCGGGCAGCTTGTTTTTGCAATATCTTGGCTTGGATGTTTATATATGGGAACTTTTTTGGTGGGCTTGGGGTATGGAATGCATTGATCTATTGTTCCAGCAACTGCTTCTGAACTCTTTGGCTTGAAAACTTCGGCTTTTTATACAATTTTATCACCCTGGCCAATCCAATAGGATCTTTAATTTTCTTGGGTTTTATTGCTGGAACTATCTACCATTGGGAAGCAAAGAAACAGAAATCGTCTCGACATCCTTCGCACGGTTTAATGGCTAAAGGAGGTGACATTAACCCGAAATGCAAGGGTGCAGTATGTTTGTTTTCTCACTTATTTGCTAATGGCTCGTGTGTATAGTTTGGGTGACTTTGAGTCTGGTGCTTACTTATCGTACCAAAATTGTTTACATAACTATGTATGGTTGAAATCATCATGATTCCGAGGAGAACATCCTAGAAGTTGAGCATGTCCAGAAAGTTGCTTGTTGCAGTGACTTCTCGTCTGGATTTTCCAGAAGTGGGTAATGTCTTCATTTTTGCACAACCCTATAAGAGAAGACGTAAATTATTTTTAGCAACAGCAAAAACAGATCAAATCCTTAACCAGTCCCGAGATATAAAAAGCTTTAGGCGCACCATCTCGGACCTGTTTGGAAAGATTAAATCCTAGTGGTTAGTCTTTGTCCCTCAAAGTGGCGAGGTGTGTTGGTGGAAAAGAAAAGAATAACATGATCGCATTCTTGAAAAACATTGTTCAAAGTCTCCATGATCATAGACAGTGAACAACATCACAATTAGCCTCTAGATTAATCTCAAATTGACTATTATCTGAAAGGGCGATGTGCTTCCAATTTTTAGTTAAGAACGTAAAGTCTTCTGGAAAGTCTTATTTTAATTTAAAAAAATTGGGACAAAACCACTTTCAATATCAAAATCATCATACTGAATTATAATAAAACTGTATTCATATTTTAATTTTTTCTAGTATTTTTATCAAATTTGTAATTAAAAAAAAACATTTACTACTACAATAGCTTTCTCCAGTGATGAGGATGCTAGATTAGCTTACTCCGGTGATGAGGAAGAAGCAGTGATGGATGCTCCGCAATGTAATAATGAAGCATTATGAAAAAAAGGGTAAGAACATTAAAAAATGAAGTATATCTGACGTGCATCGGCCCACCAGTGGCGCCCTATTGGAACTTGCTTGATTCTGGGAACGTGAAAGCAATGTAAATGTAGGTTTAGCAGTGGATATTGATTAATGTAAATAACATTACCCTAACCCTAAATCCTAACCCTAAATATCAATATTGACTCTTTATTAATATTAATATTTAATCATCATATATTAGAATTTTGTTTTTGTGCTCGAAAAGCATTAAGAGAAGCTTTCCAAGATCACCATACTTTTGTTGAGTTAAGAGGTTAGGAAGGTTCATAGTGTGATAAATATTTTGAAAATGAGATCTAATATGGGTATACCCTAGACAATCTAAGAGAAAGTGTTTTTCATCTTCAGCCTTCTTAGTGTCACAAAGCTGACACACTCTTTCATCCCATGGCATTTTAGGAATTGACCAATGCCCAGTTTCTCTATGGAGCTCATGAGAATTTGTTCTTATCTTAGCAATGCTTATTTTTTTCTTTACACCTTTATAATACCTTCATTTTCATTATAGAAATGCAGAACAGATAGATAATTTTGATCTTATAGATTAGGGTTGATTACATCTTTATAATACCTTCATTTTCCTTTTTCCTCTAACTCTTTATCACACCACATTTTTTCCTTAAATTTTGCTTTGACGTTTTTTTAATAGTATCTTTATTCTGCAAAATGGTTTCTTCCATGATTCCCCAATAGTTTAGCCAAGACTCGGCGTCTTTATGCCATCCTCGCTTGAGTAGATGGTGGTTATGACTTGATTTTGAAGCAATTTTAGGTAGCCTCTTCTCTTCCATGTTTAACTTGTTCTTATACATTAGGTATATAATTATAGCCATGCTCTCAATGGGTAAAAGTAGGATGAGACGGGGCATATTTCCTTTCATTTTGAGATTATAGGTTATAAAATTATTTTGTATATTTACACAATATAAAATTATTAATGTATTAATTTTGTATTGTGTAAATATACTATTAATTTAAAACACATTAATAATAATGAATAAATATAGTAAATAGCAATAAAGTAATAAATAAATTTATAATAATATAGCAATAAAACATTAATAACAATTAATAAATATAGTAATCTAGCAATAAAGTCATAAATAAATATAGAAAAATATAGTAATAGTACATATTATTATTTATTCAATAAAATAATTAGATGTAATAATTTTAGAAAACTTAAAATAAAATAATTAAAATATTTTATTTGTAAATTTTTCTATTTTTAAATATATATAATTATGTTTCCAATAACTATATAACATTAGTTTTATAATTATTGATATTAATGTTATGCAAGTATCCACTTAATTAATAATGTTACATTAATGATTATTAATAATACAATACTAATGTTACATTAATAATCTTAATAATGATAATGTTACATAAATACAATTTTTATAATGTTATATTAATGTTAATAATATTACCTTGAAGATGTTTCCTTAATAATGTTATGTTAACAATGTGATATTAATGTAAATAATATTACATGAATATAATGTTAATATTGACTAAACAATAAATATAATGCTTGAGGAAATAGTGAATTAAAATCTTTGTACCATCAATAAACATCATTGCATTTAAATCTCCATAGCATCAATAAACCTCATAAATTATAATGTTTGAATACAATTAATTTTATATCGGTTTGACGAATATTTTATTCTTGAACGATATTAAATTTTGATGAATAGTTTATTCTTAAATGGAAAGACAACACAATAATTTTCAATATGGCTCATTCCATTCAAGTTATTCATCTTATTACATTTAAAATGTCATAATATGGCTTAATTTTAGTGTTTACCTCTTACTTTATGAAAGTGAAACTTAATCTCTCATGTTTTTACTACTTAATTCAATGCCATCTTCTTGTATGTCACAAATATTGATGTCAACCTCATAAATTATTGCTCTTTAAATGTGGCTATGTGACACACTCTTCAATGTAAACTACAAGACCAACTTCAAACAAAAAATATACTTATCTTGACATCTCTAAAATAATGTTAAGTTAATGGAAATCGATTTTTCACTTTTAAATCGTGATGCTATATCACATTGTTTTAGAGTGAACCTCTTAAAATATTACTATTAAATTCTCTCATTATGCAATAACATTGACATTTAATTCAACGATATGCATGATTATAACTCTCACAATGTGCCATTTTCTTTAACTCGTCCTCCTATTTTATTGCTCTTAAAATGGGACAATGTTTTATAAAAACTTTCTTGACCATACTAAAAACTTCTTCATGCCCCAATATAACCCTGAAGGAAAAAAATAAAGTTATATAACCATTCATGGTGATGAACGTACAATTTCACAATAGTAAAAAAATATGAACTTTGCAATGTGACATGACATATTGCAATGTCCCACATGAAGCAACCCCTTATGGAATGTCGCATTTGCGACATAACTAGGAACGCAAAAATTCAATATAACTCAATCAACATAAACATCTCAATGTAACATAACCATACTCATCCTTAGCGAACCTCACTCCACCACAGTGACATCGACACCCATGGAATACCATAGTTAATCATGAGCAACCACAGTCTTCCCATGTTAGCCATGATTATGTTGATATAATCCTTGTAACATAACCAAGCCCTTGATGTATGTCGCAATCTGATGTAACAATTGAGGAACAAAACATTTCCTTATAAGCCATCCTCGTTGAATATTAGAATGAAACATCACCATTCTCGAACATCTCACTTTAACATAACTTGTAACGACTTTCTCTATTTCAGATAACCATAAATGAGTGGGATATTTTGTGTAATGTCATAACGATATTGAACCCAGCATATCCCTACACAAAAATTGCAATATGATACCCATGGCCAAACATTACAATATGATCAATATTTCACTTTGTCACATTGTGGCGAACATTTCCCTATGTTGCGATGTGTCGAACATTTTCCAAAATTGCTATGTCTCAAACATAGATGAACATCGCATTGTCACTATCGTATCCCTACGTCACAATGTGACAAACATAAATTGTCTATGTCACAAACATTTCTTGATTGCAACCTAATGAACATAGTAATGTTGAAATGTGACAAACATATTAATGTTGAAATGTGACGAACATATTAACATCGATGTGATGAACATAGTAATGTCACAATTTGAGAATCAATGCAATGTCACTATGTGATGAGCATTGCCCTGTTGTTGGAATCTGAAGAGCCTTCCCTTTTGTCGCAATGTGACGAACATAGTAACGTCACATTATGACAATCAATGTAATGTCATAATGTCAAGAACATACCCATGTCATCGCAATGTGATGAGCATATCATTGTTGTAACATTGCGACGAACATTGTAATGTCACAATTTGGAGATCAATGCAATGTCACAATTTGATGAACATTTCCCTATTGTTGTAATGTGACTAGCCTTTCCTTATTGTCTCCATGTGATGGACATGGTAATATCAAATGAAACATCACCATTCCTTGAACATCTCACTTTAACACAATTTGTAACGAATTTCTCTATTTCAGATAACCATAAATGAATGGGCTATGTTGTGTAATGTCGTAAGGAGATTGAATCCAACATAACCCTACATGAAAATTGCAATCTCATGCCCATGGCCAAACATTACAATATGATCAACATTTCACTTTGTCACATTGTGATGAACATTTCCCTATGTTGTGATGTGTCAAAAATTTCCCAACATTGGTATGTATCAAACTTAGATGAACTTCATACTGTCACTATCGTATCCCAACGTCGCGATGTGACAAACATAAATTGTCTATGTTAAAAAAAAATCCCGACGTTGCAACCTAACGAACATAGTAATGTTGAAATGTGACAAACATAGTAATGATGAAATGTGACGAACATATTAACATCGATGTGATGAACATTGTAATGTTGCATTTTGACAATTGATGCAATGTCACTATGTGATGAACCTTGCCTAGTTGTTGGAATCTGAAGAGCCTTCTCTTTTGCCGCAATGTGATGAACATAGTAATGTTGTATTCTAACAAACAATGTAATGTCACAACGTCACGAACATACCCCTTTCATCGCAATGTGCGAGCATATCCTCGTTGTCACATTGCAACGAACTTTGTAACGTCACAATTTGGCAATCAATGCAACGTCACAATTTGATGAACATTTCCCTATTGTCGCAATGTGACTAGCCTTTCCTTATTGTCGCCATGTGATGAACATGGTAACATCGTAATCCAACAAACATTGTCATGTCGCAATGTGACAAACATTGCCTGGTCGTCACAATGTGACGAGAATTCCCTTGTCATGACAATTTGACGAACATATCCTAACGTTAGAATTAGACAAAAATTTTCTGACGTCACAATATTACAAACCTTTGAAAACATCGCAATTCAATGAACATAAACCATTGTCGCAATGTGATTTACACACCCAATGTTGCAATGTGTCAAACATAACCCAACATTACAATGAGACGAACATTTCCCCACATCGCAATGTGACGAACATTAGCCACTGTCGAAATGTGACATACCTATTCCAACTCGATAATGTGACAAACCAAAATCCTATGTCACAATGTCATGCCCATAACCTTGCAATGTTATGTGATGAAAAGAACCTGATTTCTCAACATCACAAATAAAACTTTATCCCCACTGCAATGCGATAATGTCATAGTAAACCCTGTTGGTTGTGGATCCTGATTATCTTCCTGATTCAGAGGTATTTTGTTTGCAGTCATGTTTATACCCCATGAAGTATTTATACCCCAGAAGTATGTACACTCTTCCACACGAGGGGGTGCAGAGGGGAGTTACCCCCTCTACGAGGCTCGGGGGGGCTATCCCCTCGGCTGGGGGATTTGGGGGCAAGCAAGCCCCTGATGGGGGTTCGGGGGTGAAGCTCTAGAAGGAAAAATTGCCTTGTAAATGTATATTGTAATTTCATTGTAAATATAGACCGTTCATTATAAGGTCACAGATCTAATGGTAGAAATTGTGTTAGGTTTTTTTCCCTAAAAGACAACCCTTTGTTATGAGGGAAATGTATTGCGGCTATGCATGATAGAAAATATTGTATTATGAGATAGGAGACTGTGAGATAAATAAGAGGAAGCTACAACGGGTTTGTTGTAGGTTGTATCCCTTCATATGTTGGATAATAATAAAGGAAGGACTTGACAATTTCTCTAGTGGATGTAGCCCACATTGGGTGAACCACGTAAATCTATGTCTCTATTGTATTTTTTATCTTCTGTATTTTATTTCCACATTTGTTTTATTTTATTTCTCCATGGTCCTGTTTTTTTAACAACTGGTATCAGGGTGAAAGGTAACTCGCAGGAAATGAGGGTTCCTCATTCGAGTGGGAGCAATGGCGGAAGATGGAAAGTTTAGGGTCGAGAAATTTAACGGCCAAAACTACCAGTTATGGAAGATGCAGATGGAAGATTATTTATATCATAAGGATCTGTTCCTTCCATTGGGCGGAATAGAAAAGAAGCTAATGACCATGAAGGACGAAGAATGGGAGATTCTTGACAGAAAGGCTCTAGGAACAATATGATTGAGACTGGCAGCATCGATGGCTTTCAATATTTCGAAAGAAATGACAACGAAGGGTTTGATGGACTCATTGGCTAAATTGTATGAAAAACCCTCGGCTTCCAATAAGGTATTTCTAATAAAGAGATTATTTAATATGAAGATGTCAGAAGGTGGGTCTATTTCATATCATTTAAATGAATTTAATACGGTTACTAATAAACTAAGTTCTGTAAAAGTGGACTTTGATGATGAGGTCATGGCTCTTCTAATCTTGTGCTCATTTCCAGAAAGTTGGAACGACTTGGTCATGGATGTAAGTAACTCTGTCTCTGGCTCAAATACTTTAAAATTTGATGATGTTGTTGGTGTTATCCTTAGTGAGGAAATGTGACGGAAAAGCACAGGTAAGACATCAGGTAATGCGTTGAACATTGAGAACAAGGGAAGACAAAAGGATAGAGGAAAGGGCTTAGGGAACTGCGGGAATTCTAGGAAGGGAAGATCCAAATCCATACTTGGAAATATAGAATGTTGGAATTGTGGGAACAAAGGACATCTGAAGAAAGACTACAGAGCTCCAAATAAACAAAGAGATGGACAGCAGGACATAAATCATGAAGCAAATGTAACAGGTGATGTGTTACAAGATGCTTTGATTATTTCTGTACATAATATTTCTTAGTCTTGGGTGGTAGATTTAGGGGCTTCATTTCATGCCACGCCCCATAGGAAACATTTTCTAGATTATGTTCAAGGTGATATTGGACAGGTTCATTTGGGTGATGATGCACCATGAAAAATTGTTGGAATGGGAAGGGTAAAAATAAAGCAAACCAATGGAAACCAATGGTTTTTGAAAGAGGTAAGACATGTTCCAGATCTAAGGGAAAATCTAATTTCAACAGGACAGCTGGAAAGTGAAGGTTTTGTATCCATATTTATAGATAAGATGTAGAAGGTCATTGAAGGATCATTGGTGATAGAAAAAGGAGAGAGAGTAGGTACACTGTATTTATGTACTGGTAGTACTGACTCTTCTATCTCTTTAGCTTCTAAAGGAGTGGATACAACACTGTGGCATCATAGGCTTGGGCACATGACTGAGAAGGGGATGCAGATACTTCACAAAAGAAATTTGTTTCCAGATCTTAAACAAATTGATTTGGACTTTTGTGAGCATTGTGTTTATGGAAAACATAAGAGAGTCAGATTTCTCAGAGTCGCAAAAGAAAAGAAGAGTGAAAGGTTAGAGCTTGTGCATACAGATGTATGGGGACCCGCTCAGGTATCATCTCTTTGTGGCTCTCATTACTATGTTACTTTTATTGATGATGCAACTAGAAAAACGTGGGTTTATTGCATTTGAAAAAAATCAGATGTTTTTGATACTTTTAAGAAATGGAAAGATTTGGTTGAGAATGAGACAGGAAAAAAGTTGAAGTGTCTCAGATAATATAATGGAGGTGAATATTGCAACAATGATTTTGATTATCACTGTTCATACCATGGGATTCGTAGAGAGAAGACAGATCCAAGAACACCACAAGAAAATGGTGTGTCGGAAAGGATGAACAGGACAATCATAGAGCGTGCAAAGAGTATGAAATTGCATGTTGGTTTTCCCTTACAGTTATAAGCAGATGATGTAGATATTGTTGTTTACTTAATAAATAGAGGACCTTCAATCTCTTTGGATGGTAGAATTTCAGAGCAAGAATGGACAGAAAAA
>ML792422.1:294391-306264 GCA_009831015.1 Picea engelmannii | reverse complement strand
AAACAGAAACAAAATTCTTACTTACCTGTCTCCTGCGTATAATTTGCAGTGACTTCAGAACTCTGCGTTCAAGATTTCGCGAGTTTTTGGCTTCGCGATTCTGACGTCGAGACTTCATTATACGAGTCCTCCGATATCTTGTCTCGCCAACCTGCGATCGTCGAAATTTCGATTTTCCGATGGCTGAAGAGAGCTTATCAGCCTTGAATTTGGCCTTAGTCACCGTGCAATGTGACCACGCGCCTTGATGTTAAAGCGCTACGGGATTTTTCAGTTCTCTGTCTTTCAAATTGTCGAAATGAGAAATATGCCTTTGGAAAATTCAACGGTCCAGATCTTCCTGTGATATGACGGTCCAGATCCTATTAGGATTTCGCGATTCGTTATTTCGCGAGTTTAGAACTCTTGTCCCAGAGTTTTTTGAAACCACGAACTCCGAAATGTCAATTTGCTGAAATGGCGTTAACTTCAGTTAGCCCCTTGGGTTATACCTCTGGTCCACATGACCTCTCCTGATATGACCGCAGTCGCTTTCGGGGTTTCGCGACTCAAACGCGCGACCACTTGGTCTCTCGACTCCCAAAAATCTGATTCTCGAAATGTTGATGGCGCTTTCCTTTCGGGACTTTCCCCGAAGGCCTAGATTGTTGCCACACGTCCCCTTACGATGGACAGTCCTCGTCATTTCATGATTTCGCGACTTGCGACTCCAAATCCTCTGACAACTTGAAACCCCGGAAGCCGAAATGCTGATGGTTTCCTTGATGTCCACCACGTGTCCGAATGAAAGGACGACTGTGATATTTTCGGGATTTCGAGACTTTCGTCGTGGAGTGTCGTGACCTTTCATCAACAAGACCTCCGATATCTCGAACTCCGAAATGTCGAAATGATGGCATTTGGATCTGCTACCACTTGTCCTCTGAGATGGACGGCTCACAATCCTCTCGGGATTTCGCGATACGTGATGTTGGGATTTCGCGTATCGCGGTTTTGGAGAGAAATCTCCTTCGCTCGTCCAACTCTCGATCCCCGATTTTGCGATGGGATAAGATCGATGGCTCACGATCTATCTCGATCCAACGGTCCAGAATAACTCGTGATTTCACGATTCGCGAATTCTCACGGCAGTCTTCTGACCTTTACACCTTGCGAGTCAACGAAATTCCGAGATCTCGCCACGTGTCTCTTGATGGACGGTCCAGATGATTTCGGGATTTCGCGACTTCACAAGTCGAAATTTCTCTTGTGCACTCCAGAGGACTAAACCTCGTGCACTTTCTCACGTATCCAATGGTTGTCGGTCCTCTGTGCAAGATTTAACGGCTGAAATTATTTTTCCTTTTCCGCGCTCTCTTTGTCCCTTCTGAACTGGTTTCCCACTCTGGATCCGTTCACAGGATGAATCTTACAGCCTCAATGGTTTTTCTTTTCACATGAGATGTGTTCTTTGCTCCTGTGGAAGAAAGATTCATGAATCTTTCAAAGATTTGAAAGAAATACACAGATTCTTTAAAGCTTTGCGTTGTCTGTTGCAGTCTTTAACATATTTGAGCGATTTCCAAAATGTTTTAAATGATGTTGCCTTTTGCAACAATCTTTCACAAATTTGAACGAATTCTGTGAAATCTTCAACGTTTTTTCCTTCTGAAGCTCTTCTTCGTGAATTCTTTGATGATTCTTGAAAATTACAAGAATCTTTAAAGTTTCTTCTTCTGCACTCTCTTCTTCCTCGATCTTTCGAGCGTTGTACGCTCGTCTTTGACGCGTGATATTCTTACGTTGATCCTTTGAGCGTATGACAATCTTCTTCCCCATGGAATTTTCCTGCGAGGATCTTTCGAGAGTATGACGGACAACTCTCCAAGCCTTGTGAAAAGTCTGTGTCAAAATGCTCTCAAGGTCCGTGAAGCTCTGCGCTATTTGAGGATCGTGTTGCTCTCCATCCTATGTGAAGAGGCTTACTACTGTACCTCTGATACCATGATAAATTGTGAAGCAAGAAATGCAGAGAGAAAGAATAGAACAGAAAACAGTATATTATAATATATGAAGAAGAGTACAAAACGAGTACATGAAGAAGATGATGAAGAAGTTGTGAAGAGATTCTATGCAATGGGAAATAACTGAGCTAAATAGGCTCAAGATAATCAAGAATAGAAAGTACAGCTGGCAAGGACAGCTGGCAGTGTACAGTCAACCTGTTGAGGTTACATTATATTTAACAATTTGTTGATATATAAGTGAAAATTTGTCATTTATATGGAAGAACAACTATTGTTTTGCAATTATTTTTGAATAAACATGGGAAGATTATTATGGATTTATATATTTTTTAGTTGATTTGACAATTTACATCAACAATCTAGATTTTAGATTTTCTTTAGATTTTCTGATTTGAAGAAATTAGTACCATATTTTAAAGAAACATTGAACTTTATCATGGATTTGGAGCACCATTTTCCCAATAATTTAAAGGCGGGCTTCAATCCCTTCAAGAAAACCCCCTCAGATTTCCATGAATCAATCTGGCAGTGAGAAAGTATGTGATTAGTGACAGGGAACCCCCCTAGTGGTTATCCAAACACTTTGGATCACATTTTATCCAATGGTATTTATGGGTTATAACAAGTCTATATGCTTATACTTTTGCTCACAGTAGTTTCCATATTAAACTCCAATTTCGCAGCATCTTCAAGCTGGGCAAGGGGCATACAACTGTAACATACCTATTCTATCCATGTTCAAACATATTAACATATGGATATTTCCCATCACTAAATTGATAATAATACCAACCAACAGTATTAATAGGGATATTAAATTGATATTAACATTAACATGGATTTTTTCATTCAACCAACAATATACTTTCATAAAATCATGAGAAAATATAGGCATCTGACAGCAATACATTACAGAAAGTTACGAGAAAAATTCCCATAATGTGAAAATAATTCCATTTAGTACAAGCCTTTCACCCCAATTTTCAAAGTGATATTGGTTAGTTGGCGAAAGAGAAATGTTGCATACCCCACAGTGGTAATAAAACTAAGAAGAATCGTGTCCAATTAAAAAAAGAAAAACAAAATCTTGCCCAAATATCTAAGGGATTTGCTTGAATTCGATGAGGGTTTGTAACAGGAACCAACAAAGGAAAACGATCTAAATAGAAGAGGAATCAACCACAACAATGGTTTCTGAACCATGCAATTCATACACATAATTCTTTAATTCAATGAATGGGAATAATTCGATATCCTCTTCGAATATAACCCATGAAACACAAAAAACTATTGAGAAATTCCAAGAAAAACCAGATAAACAGAGATTTATAGACAATTATGTAGGACATGAATGTTACCATTCTCGATGTACGCCATGCCTAGAAGACGGTAATCACGAGTTTGTCTTCCTCCTCTTCCTCGACCGACAGAAAGTCTGAAATAATACTTTTAAGCACTAGAAAATTCTACAATAGTCCAACATATTTGGGATTGGACGACGAATTGCATACAATTTTCCCTTCCCTTCTCCATTTGTTTCCATGGTATGATACAATGCAATTATTGTTCAAAAGCAACAAAACCACTTTGGGTCACAACATGATACGATATACATTTCTCTTGGATCAAGATATTGGTTTCTATGAAACTCAATCTTCTCATAATTCATTTTGGTTTTTGGCTTAAAAAAATAAATTATTTTTCAATCTTAAAATGAACAATGCATCATTTATATTCTTTCATTGGTATTTTTTATTCAATGGGAAGATCCTAGACAGTGCACCTTCTCCTTTAATCTAAGCATTTATATTTTTTCATTGGTATTTTTTATTCAATGGGAAGATCCTAGACAGTGCACCTTCTCCTTTAATCTAAGTGTACTGCACATCTTTCAACTTAATCAAACAACTTCACAAAATTAACTTGCTCTTGAAAAATGTGGCTTGTTTCTCAAATATCCATATCCAAAATATCATTGATAAATTTATACCCATAAATAACATCGAAAAAATGTTTACCTCATCAAAGGGCTTCCATTGGAGCCATAAAAAAAAACAACTTTCAACTTTACATAAAATAAATCAAATGGAACATTTTTTCAAACAGGTGAAGTGGATTTAAGAGTGTTCTCTATTGTGGCTTTTCAAGAAAAAATGGGAAAATTCATATCGGTGGCTTGGTTGGACAAGGAAGGCATCTCTCTTATCCATTTATTCATGAGAATGAATAAATATGTCTGCAATCCAACCCTCTGTTCCTTTGGACATGGAAAAGGGAAGGGGAAAATTAGAAAAAAAGAAAGAGGGAAACATGTTTTCTCTAGTGCAATTATCTCTTCTTGATTGCTTTACTATTAAACAAATGTAGTTATTTTTATTTTTAAAATGCACAAGTTACAGGAATTAGAGTAAGAGACAAAACTCTTCACCAAAAATTACAATTTTTCATTTCATAAGTCACACATATAAAAAAAACTTCCATATACACCACATTTAGATGAAAACTTCCTCCCAATTTTAACCAATTATTAATTGATTCACATCTTGTTCATGGGCGCTTGCATTGGGCATTTTTCAATTTGGAGATTCCAGAAGTTAATTTTTTCATGAACTTGGGTTGCAAATTGAGTTCTGACTATGTTTTGGTTTTTTTGTTTTCTACATATATTGGCAATCCCATTGTTGCTCCTGTAATAGCTCTGGGCCCCAACTCTTCTCCGCCAAAGAGAGTTCCTCCAAGAGGCTTTGGTGTGCTACAAATAGTAATGTGATGCACTCTTATTACTGGTTCCTCAAACCTATGTTTTTCAAAATCCATAAGCAACATTTTTTTGCCACGTTCCTTTTGAGTGTGGGTGTTCATTATTTTGTTTTCCCTCCATTTCCAAACTCGACTCAATCTTGAATCTTGTTATCAAAACCATAAACACAGTTTTCCAGGTTAGGATATCAATCCAAAATAATAATAATTATCAATGAAAGGGAGCAAATAAAAAAAAATTGTAAACTAGGAGATCGCAGCTTCTGTCGGATCCATTGTTGTCACCTGCAATACCAATGCTAATATTACAGCTTTCCATATTGTGCTTGTCTTCACATTAAATCTAAACCTTAAATATCAAGGGATCCAGGACAATGTATTTCCATGGTGCGTAGCTCATCCCATATACATACAGAGAAATTGCGTAAAATGGATTTAAGATTTCATGATTGGAACATACAATTCATCTATGTGAAACTCAACTCACATAACGTGAATGTGTGGAAAAAGGAAGTTAGGAATCTATTTTTTTAGTTTGAAGCAATGCATATTTAAGTGGATATGCTAATTTGGATAGTGAGTTGCCATTACCCTTTTGCTTTTCATTTCTTCGTTATTCTTGTTTTGAAACAAGGGATAATAGTGTATATCTATCTGAATCACATTCTGATAAGTAGTTATAGGAATTAAAAGAAATAGGAACACTTTATTGGAATTATGTTATTTTATTTTATTATAAATTTTTATAATAATTATGATTTTTTCTAAAATATTATAATTATTATGTTTATTTTTAAATTGTTATTATTATAATAATTTTTTTTGAGTTTTCAATTTTTATTATCATGATTTTTTATAAAAATGTTATAATTATTATGTTTTTTTTTTTAAGTATTACTATTATAAGAGTTATTTTTTGAGTTTTGATTTTTTATTATTAATATTAGAAGTTAATAAAAGAATTTGTAAAAATAAAATTGTTAATAAATTTAGATTAAAAATTAATTATTATGGTTGATCTTCATTCACATATACATATAAATTAGGTGATTTGTATTACTTCAAATATTTATATATACAAGTTAAGATAATCTTGCTCTATGATATAAAAGAAAATTCAATATGGATAATAGATAGAGCTCCAAGGGTTAGCTTGATTGGTTTGACTATATTTGCTAAAGGTGTAGTGGCAATGGAGGCCTGATGGCTTTTTTTTCGAACTTAGGTGTCCAACAAAGTACTCTATTGTAGTCTAATGAGTTGCCATATTCAATCTCCAAAATGGAGAAGGTCTCACCCAAAGCATAGTTAAGACAATTCATGATGGAAAGGGAGATTTCAGGATGAAAAGTGATTCATTATTAAACTCACATACATTATACATAAAACCCTAACTAGACATCCGCAAGTAAGAAGCATTCATAATAGAAACATAAACCACACATAAACATGCATAAGCTCGAAAAGAAATAAGCATGATGCATCACATCATATGAACACTAGAACTAAAAATGAAAGGGGGGTATTCATCCATATTATTCAATATAGACACTAAAATCATATGCCCTATAGGTATCTCATAATAGTATAATCCAAGATTTCTCTTTGCAAATAACCTATCAACCTTAGACCAACTCATCAACCTTTTTCCCATAGCTCCAAATGGTGTATTTATACAATTTACACTAATTAAGTTTTAGGGGGAGTGTACGAAGGTGATGCACGAAAAAGTGGCAATGGGGTGAGAAGGAACCCATGTGCATTCCTAGAAACTCGTATAAGTTCTTAATCCTATAGTCTCGGTACTCACCGAACCATCACACAGACTTGCCAACTCGGATTATTTAGGAGTGTGCATGTGTTCTTGAAAAACATGTATTCAAGAACATGCACGTGTTCCTAAAAAAATTGAAATTAAAATAGCGTGTGCGCTTTAGGAACACGCACATGTTCCTAAAGTGTACGTGCATTATTAGGAACAAGAACGCGTGTGCGTTCCTATTAAATAAAGGAAAGATGAAATCACATCACATGGTGGGTATCTTCATCTTTTTAAAAGACAATTGAATGTTGTAGGTGGAGTTTTGAATGGATACATAAATATTTTTTTCAGCTTCTTGTGACAACAGTAAAAGGAAAGCACATCAGTCATCCCACGGCACATCGCATGACCCTCGACAAGCACTATCCACCCGGTTGTAAAGTATTAAATAATCTGTAGACCAGATGGTCATACATGCATATTGATATACCCCATCCCTCCTTCACGTGAAAATTCTGATCACATGTCTATGCATCTCCTATCATCCATCCTAGTGTGCCCTACGATATACGACACTTATATACAATGTTGTAGTCCCTCATTCCAGCCATCCATTTTTCATCCATCCCTTCAAACTGATGTTGTCTCTATTAACACCATATTTTTTGTTTTCACACCATTTGCGGGATATGGATGGATCGTTGTGCTGGAAATGCACTTTAAATCCTTAAATGATATGGAATGCTTGGTTTCAATTTTGAATTTCAAATTCAAAATTCAAATGGTTGCAATTGACCACCTCACATTTTCCCCCAATCTTATATTAAAAACACTCTACTCAATTAATTCAGATGCAGTGTGATTACAAGGTGATGGAAAAAGATAAAACAAGATCCTAGATAGCAACGCGAGGATGTAAAAGGTGGGTCATGCGCGCAACATCTTCAGTGGACAGGGAGTAGAATTTTGGGACGAATAAACAAGCACAGTTTTGGGTTATGGAAATGATTACCTAGGGTGGTGAAACAGATGAAAATGTTAGTTATGGAAGGGCAGGGAATCCACGAGCTAAATTTCAACTAGTGGGTTCGACAAGATGGGGATTATTAGGTGCAGGGTTTGTCTTTGTCTGCATTGAATCTTGAGGAGTATGTGGGCACCATAAACCCTAGAAAAGCACTAAAAGGCATGTAATCATGTAAGTTATCAGACCCTCTAGGCCATAGGCCATTGGAATTTATTTTGAGGATGGCAGTCCTTTGCTTGGAACTTAGTGGGATTAAAACCCCGGAGGCACATAATGATACCAAGACTAAGAGAAGAAAAAATTGACTAGAGTGGGCTCTAGAAATCTTAATGAGACTTGAAATTTTGTCATCAATGATTTTGACCCAAAAATTGTTGGAACATGAACTCAAAGGGCCCAAATAAATGGAGCGAAGATATAAGACCAAGGAGAAAGGGGAGAGTCTTTCCTATCCCCAACCCTCAAACTCAATTAGAGAGATTCAAAGACTAAAATTAAATCCAAGAAAACAAGGCCTGAAGAACCTAATAATTGCACCCCAAAAACCATGCCACTTAAACAACAACCAAAATAGAGAGGTAATTATTACCATCATTTCTTGATAACCACATAACTTATATAAATTCATGAAACAAGGGTGGAGTGAACCAAAGAGTGGGCTCCAATGGAAGCCACTAGAGAAATCAAACTAGGAAGGTAGAACAAAAAAAAACTCATTACTTGAGCCCAAAAAATTAGACAAGAGATGAAACACAAACTCAAATTGTTGAACTAGGCCACATCTCCCATTATCCCATCTTGCAGACAAGGATCTGTAATGAAGGGAATGAAACCTAGAACGAAGATTAATTCTCGCATGCAAAAAACTAGCACTGGTGTCCTTGTGATTCATTTCCATGTGCTTGGAGATATCGTTAAGAAATGTTCAACCATGGGATTATTAATTGGAGTGATACATGTCTTTGATTTCAAGTGGGTCATAAATTTAGGGGATAAAAGAAAAAATTATCCCTCAATTTTTTACCGAAACCCCTTGAATTATGGAGCACACTTCATTTGTTAAGTGGTGAACATGATTATTAAGTTCCCTTAACACATGATAGTATACGACCCTAGAAATTAGTTGGACTGCTTTGTTGATTCTAGAAAAGATAGAGCCAAGCCTATTATCTTTTGGAGTTGTCTGAAGAACTAGGGCTTTGAAGAACCAGTGATCTTTCGTGTATGCGCATTTACGAAAGCGATTCTATATATGCGCATTTATGGAAACATTTCTATGCATTCATATTTACAGAAGTGATTTTGTGTATGCATGTATATGGAAACACTTATTTATATGTACATTTACGGAAGGACTTCCGTGTATGCTCACACTTCTGTAAATGCACATACATAGAATAATTTTCATAAATGCATATATACGGAAGAGATTTCGTAAATACATACATAGAATATATTTCATAAATGTGCATATAGGGAAAGCACTTTTGGATATGTGCATTAATAGAAATGATTTCATTTATGCACTTGTATGTAAGCGCTTATGTATATGTGAATTTATGGAAGTGCATATATGGAAGCTCTTCTGTAGCTGCACATATGCAGAAACACTTCCATAAAAGTGCATATTTTATGGAAGCGCTTCCATATATGCTCATTTATGGAAGCGCTTCAGTAAATGCACATATTATACGGAAGCGCTTTTGTAAATGTGCATATTATATGGAATCTCTTCTGTAAATGTGCATATACAGAAGCAATTCCCTATATGTAAATTTATAGAAGTGCTTCCATAAATGAAAATTTACATAAGCGCTTTATGTATATGTGGATATAGAGAAGTGCTTCCCTATATGTGCATTTAAATAATCACTTTCGTAAATGCACATATATGGAAGCACTTCCATAAATGTGCATATATGGAAGCACTTATGTATATGCACATATACGTAAAGAGCTTCCATAAATTTGCATTTATGGAATCACTTCTATAAATTTACATATAGGGTTCAAGTGCTTTTGTACATGCACATATGCATAAATCACTTCCATAAATATGCATTTACGTAAGTGCATCCATACATGCGCATTTACAAAAGTGCTTCTCGTATATGTGCATATACGGAAGAGCTTTCCATATATGTGCTTTTACAAAAAAACTTTTCATCCAAGATTTCTCTTTGAAAATTACATATCAACCTTAGACCAACTCATCAACCTTTCTCCCATATCCCCAAAGGGTGTACTTAAACAATTTACACCAATTAAGGTTTAGGGGGAGTTCAAGAAGTTGATGGATGAAAAATTTACAATGGGGTGCGAAAGAACCCATGCGCGTTCCTAGGAATGTGCACACATTCTTAATCCTATAGCCTCGGTACTCACCGAACCATCAAACAGACTTGCCAACTCGGATTATTTAGGAATGTGCACTTGTTCCTGAGAAACATGTGTTCATGAACATGCACGTGTTCCTAAAAAAATTGAAATTAAAATAACACGAGCGCTTTAGGAATGTGCACATCTTCCTAAAGTGTGTAGGAGTTATTAGGAACAAGAACAGGTGCATGTTCTTGTTAAAGAAAGGAAAGATGGCATCACATCACATGGTGGGTATCTTCATCTTTTTAAAATACAATTGAATGTTATAGGTAGAGTTTTGAATTTATAAATAAATATTTTTCTAAGTTTCTTGTGACAACAGTAAAAGGAAAGCACATGTGTCATCCCACGACACATCACATGACCCTCTTGAAGCACTATCCACCCAGATGTAGAGTCTTAAAGACTTTGCAAACCAGATAGCCATGCATACATATTGATATGCCCCATCCCTCTTGCCCATTCATATTCTAATAACCTGTCTATGCACCTACTATCAAGCATCTCAGTGTGCCCTACGATATACGACACCTATATACGATGACATGGTCCCTCATTTCAGCCATCTATTTTTCATCCATCATGTCAACTTGACAATGTCTTTGTTAAGACCATGGTTTTTGTTTACACGTTGTTTCCAGAATATGGACGGATCGTTGAGTTGGAAATTCACTTTAAATCCTTAAATATGATGGAATACTTGGTTTCGATTTTGAATTTCAAATTCAAAATAAAAATAGTTGCAATCAACCACCTCACATTTTCCCCCAATCTTATTTAAAACACACTCTGCTCAATTCATTCAAATGCAGGGTGATTGCATGGCAATGGAAGAAGATAAAACAAGATCCTATATAGCAGTGAGAGGATGTAAAAGGTGGGTCATGCATGTATCAGCTTCGGAATATGGGGAGCAACAAGTTGGGATGAATAAACAAGCACAGTTTTGGGTTATGGCAATGATTACCCAAGGTGGTGTAGCAGATGAAAATGTTGGTTATGGCGTGGAAGTGCAGTCACGAGCTCAATTTCGACCAGGGGGTTCAACGAGATGGGAATTATTAGGTCTTGGGTTTGTGTTTGTCTATAATTAATCTTGGGGAGTCTGTGGGTGCCATAAACCCTAGAAAATCATTAAAAGGCATGAAAGCCTGCAAGTTATCTGACCCTCTAGGCCATAGGCCACTGGAATTTATCTTGAGGTTGGAAGTCCTTCGCTTGGCACTTGGTGGGCTCAAAATGTCGAAGGAACATAATGAATTCATGTTTAATATTAATCATGTTATTTAATAGGACAACAATCATGATTGTTTCCTCTTTTGTAAAAAAAAATTGTTGAGTTGAATGCCCATAGATTGTGAAACTACTTATATACAACTTTAATAGATCATCAAAGTTGTAAACAAAACATCTTGGTGTTTGACTCAAACATTGGCCAATTGAGTGGAATTGTTGAAGTTGGTATCTCTTTCAACAAAGGACTTCCTAAGAAGATTTCTATCAAATTCCTTAGGCTTACAACATGCACATTGGTAAACTCTTTTAAGTTTGTACCCAAGAGATTTAACATTTCCATGGACTTCTGATGTTCCACTTTGGCAGGAAATACTTCCATTTAGAAACATCTTAATAAGTATAAGACTTCAAGCATGGTGATGTTTCCAAGTGTTGTGGGCACACTCATGCAACAATTACTCAAATACATATATTTCATTTGCAATAGATTCCACAATGAATTCAGAAGCTTCAAAATTTTGCATCTGGATAGATCAAAGGTTTGGAGATTTGTTAAATCCCCCAACGATTTCAGTCAGATGCAGGGTGATTGCAGGGTGATGGTGATCAATACATATACTAATATATATGGCGGTATATATACTAGTATATATGTTGACATATCATGTATCAGTTTACCAACACACACACACACACACAC
>ML792422.1:260472-275843 GCA_009831015.1 Picea engelmannii | reverse complement strand
TCAAATTTATTTCTAATGAAATAATTAGTACAAGCTAAATGACTACCTAGATGGAAAATATTACAATTATAACAACATCAAATAGATATTTAGTCAAATTTGAAAATGTGAATTCATAGAGAAACAAAATTTGTAAAAGGTTTCATCATTACATAATTTGGGGAGATTTTTCATCGAGTACTAAAAGAATAAGGTAAGAACATAAAAAAATGTGGTAGATGTATTGAATGTTTCTAATATGGAGAAAAAAAAGGGTGGTCATGTACAAAAAAATATGAGGCAGAGATTAGATAAGATTGTATCTTTACCTCAAACGTATACTTTCTTTCTCCAATTACTAAAAAAGTTTCATCATCAAACAATTATGAGATTTTTCTTATATTAGCTAATGAGGATATTGTACACCATTCAATGAATACCATGAATCTGCTTTAACTTACACAACTGTTATAACTAGAGTAACACTGTGGATAATGAGTACATTATCACCCTAATTACATAATATTGAATGGGATTACAAGAAATAAGAAGGGGTATCTCATAGGAATAAAACATACAATGTCATCTATGTGGTTATTACGTATATTGTGTAATCAATAATCCTTATTAATCAAGCATGTATAATGTAACATTGTAACTCTATATCATAGCTAATAATAAGAGTGAATCAATGGGATTAAATCCTTACTAATAATCTCATGTATTGGTATAAGGAATAAAGGTGATACTAGTATGATCTCTATATTTGAGTCCATCTTGTATTGATAGTCACTCTCTATTAATGAAAAGGAAGAATACATAACATTATCATCATAGTATAATCATTGAAAACCTTATGTAGTAGGCAGTGTTGTAGCTACCCATTTACTCGTATTGCTTACTTGTATGGTCTATCACATCATCCTAATAGAGCTAAGGTCTATGTATAATATAGATTGAATTATTATGGAGACATGATAAGTAGGTTGTATTCTATATGCCTAGTTTGTTGACATAGATTGCATAGATTGAAAGGTGAGCATGGGGAACAAAGAAAAGTAGGTGTAAGCTCATGTAGCACAAACAACAACTTACTTAGATAAAAAATGATATGTCCAGTTAAGATAGATTGATCCATAATATAATGATGACTATAGCAACAACTATCCCATATCAAGCCTATACAGGTAATAAACTCAGTAAGTACAAGTATGTATCATCCCTTTAAGTAATAGTAATAAATGATGTTGAGATAATAGCATACACAAAATCATGGAATGGTATTGAATCTTAGATACGAGTGAGATAAAGCTTATACTGGTATTACTTTAAAATAAGAGAGTGTAACACTTATGAATCTAAGTAATGGAAATGTGAGCTCCATATTACATAATGCCAATATGGTGGTTAAACATCACTCTACATGATATAATTCTATGTGTTTACTTTGATTCCAGCTTTCTAACATGTTTATATAGCCATTATATCAGCTTTAATGTAAGGATAATGATTAGGGAAAACAACTAACCAATATTCAGAGTAATACCTCTTGTTTATTGGTACTAGTATAACCATTGATATATTGTTAACTATGATCATAAGGGTAATCAATCACAAAATAGACTGGATTACTAGATCATATTAATTCATGGTTTAGATCTGCACTCAAATAATTACAACCTACAACCACAAACTGAAGTCTAGAAACCTTTGTCAACACTTTATATCTTCATTTACTAAAACAATATTCAGTAAATTCAAGAGTACAAAGATTGCATTCTATGAGCTAATTCAAACAACAAATGACTAGGAATTATTCTACATAAATCTATAGTCTAGAAATTCAGGGCAACAAGCACAATCTCCAACAAATTATCACAATACTCTATTACTAAAAGAAATTACAACACAAAAATTCAAATAAATGAGGAGTGGTTCTGCCAAGTGTTTTGTAAGGTAAGGGAATGATAAAAATAACTATTGAAACTTACATTCACATTCTTCAAAACTATCAGATCTCTGCATGCTTTATGATAGGGATGAAATGGTTGAGCATGTCTTTTGGAAATGTCCATCTGCCAAGACACATTGATGATGTTTGTTAATTTGTTAATTTATAGTTCAGATCTACACTCAAAGAATTACAACCTACAACCACAAACTGAAGTCTAGAAACCTTTGTCAAAACTTCATATATGTATCTACAAAGAAAATATTTGGTAAATTTAGGAGTACAAACACTTCATTCTGTGAAGTGATTCAAACAATAGATAACTAAGAATTATTCTACATAAATCTGCAATTTGGAAATTTAGGACAATAAACATAGTCTCCAACAGAATATCACAGTACTTTATTACTGAAAGAAATTACAACAAAAAACTTCAAATAAATGAGGATTGGTTTTGCCAAGTGCTATGTAAGGTAAGCCAATGCTAATAATAAATATTGAAACTTACATTTACATTCTTCAAAATTATCAGATCTTTGATCGTTATAGATATGAATCTATTTTCCTAGTGGAAGAGGCTTTCGAGATTTCATCTGTTTCCATTCTTCATAAATAGCGTTCCAATCTACCTCGTTTAGATCATGAGGTGTAGTGAGAGAGAGAAACATTAATATATCCAATGTTTCTAAAGAAATTCTTGATCTATCATTATTTTTTATCCGATTTAATTTGGAGAAGCCTCTTTAACTTACTGTTGTGATAGCTGGAATAACAAGAATAGATTTCCATAGCTGCATCAAACATGGAAATCCTTCAAACCATTCAGGTTCACCTCCACATAGATACCATGCTCCAAACATATGATTTTTAGGGTATGATCTATACATAATACAAATAAATTCGTCTATTTCACCCAAACATCTAGCACTATCCACAATAGGTAAGTCCCCAACACTAAATTTCTCACATAAACATGTTAACCATCTTCTTGTTTGAGATTCTCTATCATCCATATCCTCATAATAATTACGAGGAATAAAAAACTTAGCAACATTAAATATAGGCAAATTTGTGAACCTTGCATTTAGAGAGTCAATCACTTTTATTACAAAACTTTTTCCCAACATAATGCAATCATCTAGTGTCCTCGATATTTCTGACGTTGGAAAACTCTCAAATCTCAATGCATGTACATGTACCATACCTGTGAAATCTACAAACTCAAGAGTTCCTTGCCGTGTTTTACTTAAAAATGATGATATGTGCATTGCACCAACCCCAAATATGCCTCTTAGAAATCACTTATGAAGCAAGATAATAGTGATATCCAAAGTAGTTCCAATAGATGTAATGTCAACACGATCTTCTTAGAACTTTTGATTCAGCTTATTCAACTCAATAAGCACATCTGCAAGTAAATGGATGCAAAATTGAACTTGAAATATTGTGGCTAGCTCATACATTTTTTTCTCCCCTAACTGCCAATCTTTTAACAAAGATGGCATGAGATTAACGAGTCTTTCCATGACTTTGCCTCTAGAAAACCATCTATTGTGATGAATTTGTAACACTTCTAGCCTTGTGATTTGAAATGACTCCATTAACTCTTTCAATTATCCATGTCTTTTAGTAGATTTCCCTAGCCATGAATAAACCTTGTTTGCAAACTTATCAATAGCTTGTAACTTTGCAAAATAAGATGAAACATCATTTATTGCTAATGCTTCCCGATGAGCTATGTAGTGGATATCTAATAAATGAGGAGCATGTCGATAAAGCTTAGTATATAAACCTTCATAAATTCCCCTCATGGATGAAGCTCCATCAGATCCAAATCCAACTAACTTTATCAAGGATAGATCCATTTTTGCTAAAAGAGATGTCACAACGCCATACATAGATTGTGATGTTCCATCCCTAATTTGAAGTGAGCGTATGAATTTTGTAACACATTGGCCTCTTCCTTCATTTGTTAAATATGTAATATAAATGATTAAATGTCGCACCATAGTCCAATCAATACTTTCATCAACTGAAATTGCGTAAAATGGGTTGTTGAAAATATCATCTTTTAACTTTTTCCAATATACCTCCTTAGTAGCTTGTAGAAACTCTTTTCTAGATGTTGTATTTGTATATGCTGGATATTCATCTGTTAGAGGCATGTGAGGAGTATTTTTATATCTATTCAAGTCACATATTAACTTATACACTTCTAAAGGTAAATCATGTATGGCAACAAAATACACATTTTCAATTACCGATATAATTCTCTCCTTCTGAGAATCTACCATTAACTCTACATGTTGAGTAATTGGAAGAGTACTTCGTTTTCTTTCCCCTTCTAAAAATTGCAAAGAAAATTTATGAGCCTCTGATGTTGCATGGATATTTAGACAACTAACTTGAAGGGTCGTACTTCCATCTTTAGCAAATGTATTTACAGAAGTATAATACGTGCATTTACAGAAGCGCTTTTGTATATGCACATTTATTGAAGTGCTTATGTATATGCACATATACGTAAAGTTTTTCCATAACTGCATATTTATGTAAGCGCATCCATATATGTGTATTTATGAAAACACTTTCTATATGTCCACATTTATGGGAGTGCTTTTCAGTAAATGCACATTTACAGAAAACGCTTTTGTAAATGTGCATTTACAGAAGCGCTTCCATATAATATGCACATTTATGGAAGTGCTTCTGTAAATACACATATATGGAAGTGCTTCCATATAATACATGCAATTACGGAAACACTTCCGTAAATGCACATATATGGAAGTGCTTATATATAATATGTGCATTTACAAAAGCATTTCTATATATGCAAATTTATTGAAGTGCTTTCATATATGCGCGTATACCTAAATCACTTCCCTAAATGTGTATATACGTAAGTGCATCTGTATATGTGTATTTACAAAAGTGTTTTCTGTATATATATATATATATATATGGAAAGTGCTTTTGTATATGTGCATATAAGGAAAGTGTTTATGTCAATGCGCATATATGGATGTGCTTCCATATAATATGTGAATTTACGGAAGTGATGTCATAAATGTGTATTTATGGAAGTGCTTCCGTATAATATGCGCACATTTATGAAAGCACTTCTGTAAATACAAATATTATATAGAAGTGCTTCCATAAATAGGCATTTATGGAATCACTTCTTTAAATGTGTGTATTATGTGGAAAGTGCTTCTGTAAATATTCATCTATGGAATCACTTTCATATATGTGCATTTATGAATGCAATTTTCACATATGTGCATATATGGAAGAGTTTTTGTATATGCGTATATACGGAAACACTTTCATAAATGTGCAGATACATAAGTGCTTTTGTATATGCACATATGTAGAAAGTTTTTTTTATAAATGTGCATATATGGAAAGAGCTTATGTATATGCACATATATGAGAAGTTCTTTTGTAAATGCGCATATATGGATGCACTTACTTAAATGTGCATTTATGGAAGCGCTTTATGTATATGCGCATATACAAACACATTTCTCTATATGCAAATTTATAGAAGCACTTCCATAAATGCAAATTTACAGAAGTGTTTTACATATATGTGCATATACATAAGTGCTTCCATATATATGCATTAACAAAAGTGCTTCCATATATGCGCATTTACGCAAGTGTTTCTGTAAATGCACATATAGGGAAGCACTTTTGTATATGCACATATACGTAAAGTGATTCTGTAAATTTGCATTTATGGAAGCACTTCTATAAATTTGCATATAAGGAATCGCTTCTGTATATGAACATTTACGGAAGTGTTTCCATATAATATGCACATTTTCATAAGCACTTTCGTAAATGCACATTTACAGAAGCACTTCCATATAATATGTGCATTTACGAAAGCACTTCCATAAATGCGCATATATGGAAGCGCTTTCATATAATATGCACATTTACGGAAGTGTTTATGTATATGTGCATCTACAGAAGAGCTTCCATACATGTTATTTCGTAAATTCACATATACATAAAAGTGTTTCTATATGTAAATTCACATACAAGTGCATACATGAAAGCGTTTCTATAAATGCACATATATGGTTCAAGCACTTTTCTATATATGCACACTTATAAAATCTCTCATGTGTATGTGTATTTACGGAAGCTCTTTTGTATATCTGCATTTATGAAAATGATTCTATGTATGCGCATTGAAAAAAGAGCTTTTGTGCATGTGTATTTACGGAAGCATGAGCATACACTGAAGCCCTTCCGTAAATGCACATATACAAAATTGTTTACGTATCTGTGCATACACAAAATAACTTCTGTAAATGTGCATACACAGAACTGTTTCTGTAAATGCGCATATACAAAATCGCTTCTGTAAATGCGCATACACAGAAGAGCCATGGTTCTTCAACGCCCTAGTTCTTCAGACAACTCCAAAAGATAGTAGGCTTGCCTCTGTCTTTTCTAGAATCAAAAAAGTATTCCAACTCATCGCTAGGGTCGTATACTATCATTTATTAAAGGAACTTAATAATCATGTTCACCACCTAGCAAATGAAGCATGCTCCATAGTTCAAGGGTTTTTGGTAAAAAAATTGGGGCTTAGTTTTTCTTTTATCCCCTAATCTTTATGACCCACTTGAAATCAAAGACATGTAGCACTCCAACTAATAATCCTATGGAACATTTCTTAATGATATCTCCAAACACGTGGAAATGAATCACAAGATCTAGTTTTTTCATGCAAGAATTAATATTCAATCTAGGTTTAATTCCCTTCATTATGGATCCTTGTATGTGAGATGGGATAGTGGGAGATGTGGTCTAGTTCAACAATTTGATTTTGTGTTTGTTTATTCGTCCCAAACTGTTGCTCCCCGTCCGCTGAAGCTATTGTGCGCATGACCCACCTTTTACATCCTCTCACTATTATCTAGGCTCTTGTTTTATCTTCTTCGTCACCCTTCAATCACCCTACATCTGAATTACTTGAGAAGAGTGTTTTTTATATAAGATTGGGGGCAAATGTGAGGCGGTCAGTTGCAACCATTTGAATTTTGAATTTGAAATTAAAAATTGAAACCAAGCATTCCATCTCATTTAAGGATTTAAAGTATGTTTGCAATGTAGTGATCCGTCCATATCACACAAATGGTGTACAAAAAACAAAGATGGTGCTAAGAGATGTTTCATCAGTTTGACAGGATGGACTAAAAATGGATGGTCAAAATAAGGGACTATGCCATTGTATATAAGTGTCGTATATCATAGGGCACACTGAGATGGCTAATAGGAAGTGCATAGACAAGTGACTGGAATTTGCACGTGCAAGAGGGATGGGGCATATCATTATGAATGTATTTCCATCCGGTCTGCAGAGTCTTTAAGACTCTTCAGTCGGGTGGATAGTGCTTGTCAAGGGTCATGCAATGTGTCATGGGATGACCAATGTGCTTTCATTTTACTGTTGTCACAAGAAACTTAGAAAACAATTTATGTAGTCATTCAAAACTCTGCATATAACATTTAATTGTCTTTTAAAAATATGAAGATACTCACCATGTGATGTCATGTCATCTTTCCTTTCTTTAATAGGAATGAGCGTGCATTCATGCTCATAATAACATGCACGTTTAAGAACATGTGTGTGTTCCTAAAGCACACATGTTATTTTAATTTCAATTTTTTTTTAAGAACATATGCACTTTCCAAAATAATCCAAGTTGGCAAGTTTGTGTGACGGTTCGATGAGTATCAAGGCTATAGGATTAAGAATGTGTATGAGTTTCTACAAACGCTCAATGGTTCCTTCACACCCCATTGCCACTTTTTTCGTCCATCAACTTTGTTCACTCCCCGTAGACCTTAATTAGTGTAAATTGTATAAATACACCCTTTGGGGCTATGGGAAAAAAGTTGATAAGTTGATCTAAAGTTGATAGAAATCTTGGATTATACTACTATGAGATACCTATAGGGCATATGATTGTAGTGGCTATATTGAATAATATGGATGAATATGCCCCTCTCATTTTTAGTTCTAGAGTTTATATGATGTGATGCATTAAGCTTATTTTTCATTGGATGAATACCCCGGAGTTGTGGTTTGTTTTTTCATTTCTTAGCTAGCCCATGAAATGAAATGAATAAATCTTTTTCCCAGGAACTTCCACTTGATCGAATACCAGCACTTGAATCGTCTCATGACTCTGTCTATTTTATATGCAGAATATGCCTACACTTCGCAAGTTAACGAAAAAAATGATATATGCAGCTTCACGTGGTCTTGTTGGAAATTTTATACAATGCAACTTCATATATCTTTGTTAATTCAAGATCTAACAGTCGAGAACATTTGATTGAGTTGGGTTATCARMTGAACCTTTGAATGTTATTAATGTAAGAGTAATTAGGAATGAGGAGTGCAGAGATACACACAATAGATAATTGTATTACTCACATACATAGGTACATATATAGTTGAACTMAGATTCAACTTACCCCAAACATAGCTATGGAGGTTGAGAGAATATCTYAACAACTCCTACAAATCTTCAACCAACCCCTAAATTAATCATTAATTCTAACAAGAGTATTGTTGTATTTGTGATCCTTGCAGGTGTACGATTTGTGACCTTCAAGATCCAARAGAGTGTTCGTTCTCTATTTGGGCAGYAGGGATTCTCCACGGCRAAGGGAAATATCTGGAGAAAGGACAGTCGTGGATGGTTCAAGTACAATGGGCAGGTTTTGGGGGTGAACGGGTTGTTCCTTCAATGGTAGTGGCAGAGGCAATTTAAAAACTGGGGACTGCGGAGGTTTACTAAACCATTCAGGATCGGGAATTGTCCCTGCCAGCGATCAAGATTCAACACGTCACATCCCTTCAAAGGGTTCCAGCACGTCCTAGAAGCGCTATTAAATAATTCCACTTAAAAAAATTAATTTTAATTTTTGAAAATTATTCCCGAAATGTTAAAAAGACCTTAAAATTCCCTAGGAAGGATAATATTTTAAATTGTTCGTCATTAAAAATTGTGAGCAATGTTACTAGTTAACACTCCACGAGTACAATGTACAGGTAGATAAATTTTGATGCGTGCGAAATTGTGGTAACATTGAACAAGTTCCCTTCGAAATCTGAATCTCCTTACCATAACTTGGTGGTTGGCCATGTAATAGACAAAACGCCATTGTTTGGAAATTATAAGTTTGTTTTAGGTTTTTGTGGAACTTTTGGTCCATTTTCCATATTTTTATTTTCACCTATTTCTCCTAGATTCACTATACCCACTGGCCAAGAGGCCACTGCTTGAAAGTTAGAAGTTTTAGTAACAATGGTTTTTGAAGTTTAGAATGAAGGGACAACTTAGCTAAACCAAAAATCCAAGGTCTAATTTGCAGTATCTCCAAGTTTGCAATTGGGATTTCAAGTTTGTTTGTGAAATTTATATTGAAATTAACATAGGATTTTAACTTTCTTTCTCGTTAATTTTATTGCACTGTAATATTGAAATTAACATAGGGTTTATTTCCCGTTAATTATATTGCACTGTCATGAGTGTGATCTTATCAAATTCAAGGTATTTTAGGTATTAGAGATTCCCAAGGGAATGCGTCCCTTACCACCACCTATATATAGAAAATCTACCACTGTAACCAGCCAATGTAACGAAAACAAAACACAATATTATCCATCACTATCACTACAAGAATACAAGCATATTGGTGTAAATTGTTTTTGCCCTCAATACAAATCTGAACTGGACTTCTTGTATACAGCAAAACTGCCTCTCCCTCGCTCTTTGCAAATCTTGATCTCAGAGTAGTCTCTCAAATCCTCCAAGTTAATATATTGTTGCTTCACCAGCCTGTTGAACTCGCTGGGATTGTGGATCCAGACGTATGGCCGACAACTCTCATCGTAGTAGAAAGTAGTAGCGTTGTGGCTTCTTGAAGACGCATATGACATGTAGATCTTTCTACAATCCAAAGTCTTTACTTTGCCTGCTCTCACAGTGTACGCGTTCTTTACAGTGGATCCAACTCTTATCTACAAATCGATGGGTTTCTCTGTAAGGTTCCTCGCCTTCGTCTTCAGCCCCCAGAGTATATACATGCACATAAACGTCATTGCATAGACTCTATTTATTGCCTTAAAAATATAAATCATCTTATACGCACTTTTGGCTGATGGTTATTCACCCAGACTCTAAAAAAACCCAATACGCTAGAGCCCAAATGGAGAAAACAGATACCCAGTTGAAGAGAGCAGAGAATATGATTTAAAGCCAGAAGAATATATGGATGGCAATCAATGGTCGTCGCTTTTGAATATAATTTTGTCAAAAAGATAATCAGTCCAGGGAAACGAAGATATCTGAGAGAGCTCGTTCCGTGAAAGAAAAGGTCATCGCCCAGATTTATTAAGAGATTGCCATATGGATTTTGTTCGTTGCTTGGCTTGTAAGGTGAGACTACCTGCATTATTTTGTTTCACGTTAAAAACATGAACACAAAACCCTAAAAAATATTTTCCCATAAACATGAACACAGAACCCAGAAACACTCTGGAATGAATCAGTTTTACCTGTGTGAAATTGAGGAGGAGCTTCACATCACATGAATCGCTCACCCGTAAACACTGGTTGATATGGGGACTGGACACCTTCTAACTGAATCCAACAGAGCACATTCCTCCTGTAAACTGAGCAGCTTTGTTCCTTGCCTCACCTCACGAGCATGGGTGGGTTTTGTAAATGAATGAGGTGAGTGATAGAAAAACGGGAGGTTTTTAAGTCATGTGGGGACTTAAACTTTTCCATTCACTTGGTCCCTCCTCTAGCTGGATGGGAAGCCGAAGATGTGAGAGAAAGATTTGATCGAACCTCTGTGAGTCGGGTTTACTTACAAGCAAGTAGTAAACCGCTATCTCTGGTGTGAGGGTGGAGTGTGTCAATATTCCTTCATTGAAGAGAGAAACACCACCCCATTACTTTACTTTGACCCAGGGAGGTTTAGTTGTAACTTAGTGGTATTACTACTATAGTATAGAGAACGTGGAACAATTTATTTTGTTGGAGGGAATGCATGAGTGAGTCTCGAATTTCTTTGTCAAGTTGTTTACTATATACAGCGCGAACTGGTGGGAGTGAATTATAAAAATAGATAGGGAAGGATTAAATCAAGTCATTTTCGTTATGCATCTCGCATTCCCTAGCTGCTCTATGCTGAGAGGCAATTAGCTCATTATATGGATGGCATGTTCTTTGCAAGGCAATGTAGAAAGGGTTCGAGTTGTTGATTAAACTCCTATGAAAACACTGTAAATGAACCAAAGAGCCAGACTGAATTGTAACCTACAAAATTTGTTAAAAGAATCACAAAGAAGGAATAAATGCATTTTCTTGATTTCTTTCTAGTTTCCTAGATGATAGACCGCCATTGAAGGTTGGTTGTAGTTTTGTAGTTAAGGTTGTTTTATCTCATTTAATTGGCTTATGTGTTTTGTTGGTTCTAAGTTGTCCTGAAACCTACCTTAAATTGGCCTAAAATTGCTCTTTTCAACATCTGGTCCATATCAGTGAATAGATAAAAAACCTCTAAAACTGACGTCTAAGTTTGTTTGTTTTTCCTTACAACTCTAGCAACAAGAAGAAAAATAACAAAATTTGGTATGAATTCTTAATTATGTTATTTTATCTCAGTAAAGCATAATCAAAGCTTATGCGCTGACACTATTAGAATAAAAAAAATTTCAATCTGTGTCCGTAGGAATAATATTCTTACATCCAATGTGTTTTGGTTCCAACAAAACGATGTAATAAAAAGTTCCAAGTATGTATTGTTAAAAGAGTTCAAACACATATGTTAGTGTCTATAGTTATTCAATTATAGATGATTCACAAATGATTTTTATTGGAGGTTAGACAATTTAAATTTCATGATATTGTCCTGTTTAGCTACACTAGCCATAGAATCACTGATACAAAAGAGTTGCAAAAAGTTACAACCATTATAGAGTTTCTTCAAAAAGGGGGGTTCTCCTTTTATCTACATGGGTATTTAGCAGCCCCCAAAATACAATATGCAATGCTTCTAAAAAACAATTGAATGTAAGATAAAAAGGACAAATATGAACAATAGAACATGTACAATACTCACATATAAATCTATCCCAAAAACTCAAAGCATTTTAAACAACTATCGAGGAATGACACATTTATTGCAATCATCAATATGCATTCTCTTAGCTAACATGCCATTTTGCTCTCTGGTTAAAATTTTACTAATTGTGATAAACATATTTAAAAAGTCTTTATAGTTGAGCATTAGGTGCTCAAAGACAACTTCAAAAGGATTTTGACTCTTAATATAGGAAATAACATAACAGAAGATCTGTGCATTGCCAATTTCAAAAACGTTATTACTAGGAATATGTTGATCTAAACTAGAGGCTATCTAGAACTGGAAAAAAATAGACGTTTACTGACAGGACTCAACCTATGACTGATTACATATTACAACCAACTGATTAGTACTTTATCCTTCTTTGCCCCATTATGGCCTCTCCTTGTTGCTACCAGCGGGAGCCACAAAGTTGCATCCTCTCCAACTCTCATCCCCAAGTTATGGAGGTAATATCAACAACAACCTATATGAACTTTGTTATAGTAACAGAAAATATGCTCAGTAAAATGTCTATGTTGTTACTTCCAGCTAAATGTTCCTTCAACAACAAATTCACCCTACCTCCAATCTATCATCATCAATTAATTGCTACATTTCCCTTAGAGTTGCTTGGTTGCATATTTTCAGGTGTATTTCAGCTGAGAGTTCCATGTGGCACTGGGATTGTTATCAGTGAAATCATAAGTGGCTAGACCATGATAACTGAAAAATGTGTAAGGGATTGGTGTAGACCTCCCAAGAGAATGCAGGTGCCTAATAAGCCTGGAATTACATTTCAACCCTTAGCTTCCCCAGGTTAAACAAAAAATTCAAAATTTATGTCCTACCTGCTTGCACAATTCCTCTAGTACAAGTGGTTTGTGTTGGAACAAAGGGGACAAACTTTACTAACCATTTCCCTTTGGCCACAACTACCATGTTTTCTTTGGGATCATTCTCTTGAACGCTCATCATGGAATTAAATCGCAGAGAACCATAGGAATATATGTAGAGGTCTTATGAGGAGAAGCAAGATTAGGCTCATGTTTAAATAATGAGGTTTTACCTTTCAAGGGAATGGCATGAGATAAAATCTAGCATTAGAAGTGTACTTAAGGTCAAACAACTATTGTTAGAATTAGGGAAAAAATAGAAACAATAATGTCCTTTTAATTTTTTGTTCACTAGATCAACATATATGAGAAAAGAAATAGACAAATCTAAAATAAATTATGAGTATAAACAAAAATTTTGAGTGAAAAGACAAACCCCAAGCTTACCTCATGATCTATGAAAGATGTACCTATCACATGTGTGAATATAAACCTTTAAAATATGCTCAAAAATAGTTTTAGGTTTATGGATCAAACTTCTAGGGTTTGATCTTTGTCATATGGACTTAGGGATAGTTTTGCCAAGATATAAACCATCAAAAGACAACTACAGCAAGTACCCCGCAAGAAGGGACAGCAAGGTATTGACCATAGTTGAGAAAACAATAGTAGGTACCCCACAACAAGGGACGGCAAGAACACCACAAAAGGGACAGCAAGATCTCAACAAAAAGGGACAGCAATATCTTCAAAAGAAGGGACAGCGAGATCTCCACAAAAAGGGACAACAATATCTCCACAAAAAGGGACAGCGAGATCTTCAAAAGAAGGGACAGCAAGATCTCCACAATAAGGGACAATAAGATCTTCAAAAGAAGGGACAACAAGATCTCCTCAAAAAGGGACAGCAAGATCTTCAAAGGGACAGCAAGATCTCCACAAAAAGGGACAGTAAGATCTTCAAAAGAAGGCATAGCAAGATCTCCACAAAAAGTGACAGTAAGATCTCCACAAAAGGGACAGCAAGATCTTCAAAAGAAGGGACAACAAGATCTTCAAAAGAAGGGACAGCAAGATCTCCACAAAAAGGGATAGCAAGATCTTCAAAAGAAGAGACAACAAGATCTCCACAAAAAGGGACAGCAAGATCTTTAAAAGAAGGGACAACAAGATCTCCACAAAAAGGGACAGCAAGATCTTCAAAAGAAGGGACAGCAAGATCTCCACAAAAAAGGACAGCAAGATCTTCAAAATAAGAGACAACAAGATCTCCACAAAAAGGGACAGCAAGATCTTCAAAAGAAGGGATAGCAAGATCTCCACAAAAAGGGACAGCAAGATATTTGTTGCACAAAACTCCTAGACTACTTATTGACATTATAAACATTTCAATATCCACACCGATAAGCCATTATGTTACTAGAAAATGGCAATTATAACATAATTAACATAGACATATGTCAAATAAAAATAGAATATAGAAGATAAATATTGTTATCTATATATTCATGTCTCCCAGGAGACTATTGTATGAAGTGTCCTTTAAGAGCCAAGAGTCGTTGTTACTAAAAATATGAATTGTGCAGGATTTTTGTTTGCTAAAAATCTAATGTATGTAGTTTCAATTGTTGTATTGAGTTTTAGTGGGTCAATTTTGACAGTTAAAGAAAAACGGGTTTGGATTAATGTTACTCATTGTAAAGAGACATGCAAATGATTTTATTCCCATTTAATTTGTATTTTTATATTCCCTATTTTTTTTTATTCTGTATAGGTATAAATTATTGAAAAATGTCACCTCTGGGTCATCCTAAAAAGGATAAAAAACAGTGTTCAATAGATGATGCATTTGGTATTCCTCAATGCTCTAATCAACCATGCAACTATGAAAATGAAGAACATGATCATCCATTTGAAGGCCATGAATCTGATAGTGCATAACTACTTGAAGAGGAACCAATATCCAAGAGGCCCAAGCATTCAAGTCCAAGTGGAAGACAAGATTCCCATGGGCTTATGTCGTAAAATGTTGTAATGGCGTTGAAAGGATAAAGTGTTCATGGTGTGTAAAATTTATAAGGGAAACTCCATTTGCTAAAGATGGAAGTACGACCCTTCAAGTTAGTGGTCTAAATATCCATGCAACATCAGAGGCTCATAAATTTTCTTTGCAATTTTTAGAGGGGGAAAGAAAACGAAGTACTCTTCCAATTACTAAACATGTAGAGTTAATGGTAGATTCTCAGAAGGAGAGAATTATATCGGTAATTGAAAATGTGTATTTTGTTTCCATACATGATTTACCTTTAGAAGTGTATAAGTTAATATGTGACTTGAATAGATATAAAAATACTCCTCACATGCCTCTAACAGATGAATATCCAGCATATACAAATACAACATCTAGAAAAGAGTTTCTACAAGCTACTAAG